>CATIWF010147401.1:0-12984 GCA_949630135.1 Balakata baccata | reverse complement strand
CATATACCTAGATAAGACCTAGTCAATCTCTTTTTGGCTCAAGAGATTGACTTTAGTATGTCCATAATCATGCCATATAGTTAATGTAACTATCTTTATATATTCATGTGATGAATGTATGCTATATAAATGCATGCAATAAACTAAGGATGGGACTAAATTAAAAAAAAAAAAATCCCTCGTTAAATAAACAATTATGTCTTATGCCTTCCATTAATGTGGGGAGAACCAGAGTTCGTCCAGAGTTTGAGTTGTTGAGTTGCCTCAAGCTCACTCTATAAGAATATGTTCGAACCATTGAAATGAAATTTCATGATTAATGGGTTAGACTTAACCAATGTCATTGATTTGTTGGATTTGCGCCAAGGTCAATGAGTATTGGATATATAAGAATATGTTCGAACCATTGAAATGAAATTTCATGATTAATGGGTTAGACTTAGCCAATGTCATTGATTTGTTGGATTTGCGCCAAGGTCAATGAGTATTGGAGGCGATGTTGGGAAAGTGTACATAAGATATGCACATATCAAGAGTTGAAGAAAAATCAAGAAATTATAAAGGTATAAATTCTGAATTTTTTTTTGTTAAATTAGTTTTAATTGGCATATGTATAATCCTTTGATTCTGGTTTTAAAAATTTTTATTTTCCGCTGCGTTATATGTATGTGATACATGATCAAAACCCTTTAGGCTCATCTTCCTCAATAAGCAAGATATCATTCTAACTGCTTATAAGAAATCCATATCTCTTAGGAGCAGAACGTATCCTACTAGATGGATGAATAACTTGTGTATTAGTAGGTGTAGTTGTTATTTATTCTTCATGAATAAAAGGCTCAGGCATAGGCAGTTGATCTACATCTATTAAAGCATCTTGAACTTCTTCAAGTTCAATCTTGCTCCCACTAATTTCTTTAAGAAGAAACTCTTTCTCCAATAAGGTAGCATGCATTGAAACAAACACCTTTTATGTCAAACGATTGTAGAATTGATATCCAATTGTTTCTTTAGGATATCCTACAAACTTACATCGGTCAAATTTAGCCTCAAGCTTGTCTGACATTATTCGCTTCACATAAGCTGGACAACCCCATACTTTCAAATGAGAAAGAATATGCTCCTTCTTATTCTACATTTCATATGGTGTAAGACCAACTAACTTAGAAGGGACCTTGTTTAAAATGTAAATGGCAGTCTCTAGTGCATATCCCCAAAAGGACTTGGACAATTTAACATATCCTATCATGGACCTTACCATGTCCAAAAAAGTTCGGTTTCTCCTTTTAGCCACACTATTATGTTGTGGCGGGAAAAGGGGAGTCAACTAGGATAAAATCCCATTATCGCTAAGATAAACCTAAAACTCTTGGCTCAAGTATTCACCACCTCGATTAGATCTAAGTGTTTTAATAATTTTGCCAAGTTGTTTCTCTACTTCATGTCTGAATTCTTTGAACTTTTCAAATGCATTAGACTTGTATCTCATAAGATACACATACCTAAATCATGAATAATCATCAATGAAAGTAATGAAGTAGAGATAAACACCTTTGGCATATGTAGACATTAGGCCATATACATCTCAATTGAAGGGTTTTGAACGTGTATTACATACATATTACACAGTGTAAATTAAAATTTTTCAAAATTCAAAACAAGAGAATCGACTTGTGCTAATTAAAACTAATTTAACAAAGCAAAATTCAGAAATTATACCTTTATAATTTCTTGATTTTCTTCAACTTTTTACCTTGTTGGGTTGTAGCAAACTACAACTATCCAATCTCATATTGTCTCTAACAATATGCATATGAAGATGAGAGGATGAAACCACTAGGGAGATGGCTAGAACAAACCTTAAAGTGCTAGCAATTATGTACATTCCTTTGAGAGAAAAAATTGAACTCTTTAATTTTTTTTATTATCTCCAACAAGTTTTCTTCACCCAAAATTTTTCTTTGTTTATTTTCTATCTTTTGGGGTCTTTTCGATCCAAAAGAAAAATAGATTCATAGACCAAAATTTAAAAGAGGATAAAATGAAAGGTTGATAAATTAATGGCCACTTTGGCCAATTAAAAGGCCAATTGCGAGCTACTGTGCGTGCTTACCTGGGCCTACGAGGCATGACAATAAGCCTACAAGGTCAGCAGGCCTGCACGGGCCAGTCAAACCCCTCGAGCGATTTTTTCCTGCAATCTTATCTCAATTCGACTCGAAATAATTCTCTCATATTTTTGGGTCCCATCCAATGCCATTTTACTCATTATTCATATCTCCAAAGCGTGCGACCCATTAAGTTCCCGGTTATGTTGGCCACTTAAATTATCATTTAATTTAATCAAGTCATGAGCAGTATCTAGCAACACATCATGACCACCAATTAACTAGAAAGTTAGTGTTTTGACTACGAACCTTACTGTAAATAATTTCTGTGAAATTTATACTTTCACAATTCTATACCCCACTCAATTCAGAGTATGGATAATGTGTCAACTCCTGCTAGACTGACTGCATCACTCCTAGCCCAAATGATGTTGGATCTTGTCCTGGAGACTAATTACTCTATTAGACATGTTACTGAAGACCATCTTTATGACATTTCCACTCTGGCCAAAGATTCTGGAGTAATATCTCAACAAGTGGTCATGGGAATACACTCCCTTTATTTGGAGTGTTGAATCCTTTGTTGGCTACCCAATTACCTTTGAATACCTCAAGTTGCACCCAATCACCATCCTATAAGCAACCTCTATGAGGTAATAAGGAATAGAGTCAAAGTACAGAATCAGTATCCATGATATCCTTGAGTACCTCAAGTCTAAGGATACTTGCACCATTACTATGATGAGACTATGATTGACATTTGAATAGAATATCCATATGATTGTCTCATAAAAGGTCATCTAATGCACTTGGCTACTATTAGCAAGCATCCAAAAGTTAACTCTAAACATCTCATGCTTATAGATTATGAGATCTACTACTTGATCTAATCAAGGAATATAACATGTGCTAGTCTATCCGAATTAATAATGTCCCGTCTCATTAATCCTATGACTAGGGATAATTTAGATACTAACATAATTACACATGATAAGAATCTCATTATCATGATCTCATCAAGATTTCCTTTATGCTATGTTATGTATCAAGGATTTCACTAATTGATTTAAGATCACTATCAATTCATATAACAAATGAATACCAAATTAATGAAAATGTCTTTTATTAATTAAATAAATATGTAAAATAAGTGCTAAAGGTGGATTGCCTTTAGAGCACTTCTCTAACAATCTCCCACTTGCTCTAAAGCCAATCGCCTTTATTTTGAATTCCATAGGCGAATACACAAGAATTATATTTTCTGTAGGGAAGTGGCTTAGTTAGAGGATCAGTTATATTATGATCGGTGGGCACTTTCTCTACTTTTACATCATTCCTACCAATGATTTCTCTAATTAAATGGTATCTTCTGAGTACGTGCTTGGACTTCTGATGAGACCGTAGCTCATTTGCCTATGCAATGGCTCCATTGTTATCACAATACAATTGCATTGGGCCAACAATGCTAGGAACCACTCCAAATTCCGTGATGAATTTCTTAATCCAAACTACTTCCTTTGCTGCCTCGGAAGTTGCTATATACTCTGCTTTAATTATGGAATTAGCAGTCGTTTCTTATTTAGAACTCTTCCAACTAACTGCTCCACCATTAAGTATGAACACATAACCTGACTGGGATTTTAAATAATCCTTGCCAAATTGGAAGCTGGCATCGGTATGCCCACTCACTACAAGGTCTCCATCTCTATTTATTAAGAATACATCCTTAGTCCTATTCAAGTACTTAAGGATATTCTTAACAGCCACCTAATGACCGTCACCTGGGTCCGACTAGTATTTGCTTGTGACACTCAAAGCATACGATACATTAGGTCTTGTACATATCATGGCATACATGATTGATCCTATAGCCAAAGCATATGGAATCAAACTCATGCGTGTCCTCTCATCTTGTGTCTTTAGACACACAGATTTTGAGAGGATAATCCCATGGGTTATGGGAATGTATCCTCTCTTTGACTGCTATATGCAAAACATCTTTAGCACCCTGTCTATGAATGTAGACTATGGAAGACCTAGCAAACTTTTAGATCTATCTCTATAGATCCTTATCCCCAAAATCTAGGCCGGTTCTATAAGATCTTTTATGGAGAAATTCTTGGATAACCAGATTTTGACTAATTACAAGACTAAGACATCGTTTCCCATTAGCAGTATGTCATCTACATACAACACAAGGAACACGATTGCACTCCCACTAACTTTCTTATATACACAAGGCTCATCCAGATTTTGTGAGAAATAAAACTATTTGATTGTCTCATCAAACCGGATATTCCAACTCTTGGATACTTGTTTCAATCCATAAATGGATCGTTAAAACTTTATACCTTTTCACCATCTTTGGATGTGAAGCCCTCTAGCTATGTCATTTACTCATCCTCGGTTAGTTTTCTATTAAGGAAAGCCGTCTTCATATCCATTTGCCATATCTCATAATTTTAATGAGTTGTAATGGCTAGAAGTATTCTTATGGATTTAAGCATAGCTGCTGGGCTAAAAGTCTCGTCATAGTCAATTCCTTGCCTTTGACGATACCCTTTAGCTACCAGTCTAGCTTTATAGGTAATCACATTACCATCCATGTCGGTTTTCTTCTTGAAAACCCATTTGTACCTTATGGGCTTTATCCCTTCGAATGGCTCAACCAAAGTCAATACTTGGTTTTCATACATGGAATCCATTTCTAACTTCATGGCTTGAAGCCATTTGTCAGATTCTGAACTATTTAGAACTTCTCCATAGGTTGTAGGCTCATCATCTTCTATGAGCAGTACGTCATTCTGTTCGCTTATGAGAAATCTATATCTCTGTAGAATAGTACGTATCCTACTTGACCTACGAAGTTCTTGTGCTTCATAAGGTTGAGTTATTGTCTCATTTGTATGAGTAGCAGGCTCGGGATCATGCAGTTGATCAGCGTCTACTTGAGCATCTTGAACTTTATCAAGTTCAATTTTGCTCCCACTATCTCTTTTTAGAAGAAACTCTTTCTCCAAAAAGATAGCATGTCTTGAAACAAACTCTTTTTGTTCCAAGGGGTGGTAGAATTGATATCCATATGATGCTTTTGGATATCTCACAAACAGACATCGGTCATATTTGGCTTCCATCTTATCTGATATTGTCTGCTTCACATAAGCAGGACAATCCCTAACTCTTATGTAAGAAAGTGTGGGCCTTTTATTATTCCATATCTCATATAGAGTAACATCAACTGACGTCGAAGGGACTCCATTCAAAATATAAATGGAAGTCTCTAGTGCATGACCCTAAAATGATTTAGATAGTTATGCAAAGCTCATCATTGACCTTAGCATGTCTAACAAGGTTCGGTTTCTCCTTTCAGCCACACCATTGTGTTGTGGCGTGTAAGGTAGAGTCCACTAGGATAATATCCCATTATCCCTAAGATAGTCAAGAAACTCTTGGCTACCTCGATCTGATTGAAGTGTTTTAATACTTTTCCCAAGTTGTTTCTCTACTTCATTTATGAATTCTTTGAACTTTTCAAAAGCTTCAAAATTGTATCTGATAAGATACACATACCTAAATCTTAAGTAGTCATCGATAAAGGTAATGAAGTAGATGAAACTACCTCTGGCATATGTGGACATTGGACCGCATACATCTGAATGTATTAAGTCGAATAGTCCATTAGCACGTTCACTCTTTCCCTTAAAGGGCAATTTTGTCATCTTGCCTAGCAAGCAAGATTCACATATGTTATATGATTTGTAATCAAATGACCCTCAACTACCACTTTTGTGTAGTTTAGCCATGCGCCTCTCACTTATATGGCCAAGGCGATAATGCCATAAATAAGATGATTTCAAAAAATCTTATTTATGTGTCTCATTGTCATTGATATTTAAAATTGGATTTGACATATCTAATATGTATATACCATTGTATAATGTACCAGTAATATAAAGAATACCATTCAACATTATAGAACAACAATTATTACTAGAAGCCAAATGGAAACCATCTTTATTTAAACTAGAAATAGAAAATATGTTTTTAGTTAAAGCGTGTACATAAAAGCAATTGTCCAAATTTAAAATAAGCCCACTAGGGAGAGTCCAAACATAAGTTCCTTGCTCCATTTCCAAAGTACAGGTCTAACTCCTTTATTGAGCTGCTTACTATCCCTAAGGCCCTACATATCAGTGCATATATGTGAGCCACAACCGGTATCTAATACCCATATATTATTATTAGAAACAGTATTAACCTCAATGACATAAATACCTAAAGTAGATGGGGCACCAAATGCCTTCTTCTTTAAGGACTCCAAGTAGGTCTTGCAGTTCCTCTTCCAATGGCCATCCTTGCCACAATGGAAACAAGTCCTTTTTGAGGCAGTCTCTTTGGCCTTCTTCTTAGCCATGCATCCTTTAGGCTTTACATATTACTTCTTCTTCTTTTGATTCTTATTCTTAGAAATAGAAGAGTCCATTAGCATCATAACCTTACTGTCCTTCTTGACAGATGGCTCAGCTATCTTGAGCATGTTGATCAGCTCAGGAATAATGGTGGAAATATGGTTCATCCTATTGTTAATAACAAAATGAGCATAGCTATCGGTCAAAGCACTAAGAATTAAGTCTATACTTAATTTATGGTCCATCACAAATCCCAAGAAGGCCAACCTATCAATATAGCTATTCAGCTTCAGAGCATATTACACTGGAGATGTCCCCTTAATCATCTTGCAGTAGAAGAGAGACTTAGAGATCTCGAACCTTTTGAATCGTGCTTCATTGTCAAAAGGCTCCCTAATATGATACACCATGGAGTTACAATCCATAGCCTCACACTGCTTTTGCAACTCATATGACATAATAGCAAGCATAATATAGCTTGCCATCTCACTATCATCGAGATGCTTCTTGTAAGCCTTTTGAATCTATTCAGAAGCATCAGTAGCAAAGGAATTGGGAAGTGGCTCATCTAAGACAACCTATTTTTTCGGATTTGAGAACTATTCTTAGATTTCTAAGCCAGTCCAGGAAATTAGGTCCAACCAACTTGTTTGTTTCCATTAAAGATCACAAATTCATGCTTGTAGACATGATGCTGATTCTAGCAACCTAGATGTAAAAAGAGCATGTTAGAATGTACGTGAAAATACATGATTATTATGTCTTTAATAAATTGCATTATAACTCCCACTATTTTATTGCAAGTGCATAACCCTCACTATGAACCCGAGTGAACCTATATGGAAGTTCTCCTAGTGGGTCGATATCCAATTTGCTAATAATGACCTTAAGGCAACTCAACAAACCATCCTTAGTTTAGTTGGTAGGTATCTGATCCATACCAATTGCATTTCCATTCAACTATCGAATCTTATGCTATCAACTAATTGATGTGTGCACACAGATTGGGCTATCAACTCTTTATATGTGCACTTCTCATGTACACTTACCCAACTTTGCCTCCAATACTCATTGACCTTGGCACAAATCCAATAAATCAATGATATTGATTAAGTCCAACCCATTAATTATGAAATCTAATTTCAATGGTTCGAACATATTCGTATAGAGTGCGAATGAGGCAACTCAACAACTCTAACTCTAGAAGAACTCTAGTTCTCCCCACATTAATGGAAGGTGTAAGAAATAATTGTTTATTTAGCAAGGGATTTTGTTAAATTTAGTCTCATCATATTATTACTGCATGCTTTTATACATCATACATTCATCACATGGATATATAAAGATAGTTACATTAACTATATGGCAGGACATACTAAAATCAATCTCTTGAGCAATAAAGAGATTGACTAGGTCTTACATAGGTATATGCATGAATTACAACCCAAAAATAGAAATCAAATTTCTACTTCTAAGTCTTCTTGTTTATGGCACCATCTCCTTTACTACTTACTCCTTTGCATCTCCATTCTATTCTAATCCTATGTAATCTATGTTAGAGATGTGCCCAAAAGGCAATCGCCTCAAGCACTTAGTGTACACATTTATAAAGACATTCTTTCATTATATTAGTATTCATTTGCATATGAATTAATATAGATATTAAACTGATTAATGAAAGTCCATGATATGAAATATAGCATGAAGGAAATCATGATGGGATCGTGATAATGAGATTCCTATCATGTGTAATTATGTTGGTATCTTAATTATCCCTAGTAATAGTATCAACAAGATAAGACATTGTTGATCGGGATAGACTAGCACATGTTATACTCCTTGATTGGATCAAGCAGTAGATCTCATAAGCTTTGAACATGAGATGTTTAAAGTTAACATGTGGATGCTTGCTAAGAGTAGTTACGTACATTGGATGACCTGCTATGAGATGATCATATGGATTATCTATTCAAATGTCAATGATAGTCTCATTATAGCAATGGGGCCAGTATCCTTAGACTTGAAGTGCCCAATGATATCTTGGATACTGATTTTGTGCTTTGACACCATTCCTTGTTGCCTCATAGAGGTCAGTCATAGGGAGGTGATTGGGTACAGCTTGAGGTATTCGAAGGTAATTGGATAGCCAATAGAGGATTCACCGCTCCTAATAGAAGGAGAGTATACCCACTGTCTATTATTGGGATCATTACTCTGGAATCTCCGACTAGAGTGGAAACATCCTTCAGTGACATGTCTAATATAATAATGAGTCCCAAGGGCAAGCTCTAACATCAGTTGGGCTAAGTGTGACATAGTCAGTCTAATGGGAGTTGACACATAGTCCATGCTCGGAACTGAGTAGGGTATAGGATGGTAAAAGGATGAATTGTACATATTGTTGTCTACGGAAAGGTTTGTAGTTAAAGCATTGACTTTCTGGTCAATTGGGGTCATGATATGTTGGTAGATACCGCTCATGACTTGCTCGAATTAATTGTTAATTCAGGTGGCCAACATAACTGAGAACCTAATTTGTCACACGCATTGGAGGTGTGAAGAATGAGTTAAATGGTCTTGGATGAGATCCAAAAATATAAGAGAATTATTTAGGGTCGGATTGTGATGCGATCATAAGAAAACAAAATCCAAAAAAATTGCTTTGAGCAGTCGCAGGCCCGTAACTGGCTACTGGCCTGTGGTAGGCTAGTGCATGTACGTTGGGCAAGCCCAGCACGCAGGTGCTAGTAAATGCCAAATGGGCAAACCTATTTTGGTAATTTTTTCGACCCTAGGGTGTTTGGAAATACCTATAAATAGTATTGTTATTAGAAAAACTGATGTGCCACCATAGAAAATTAATAGTTAATTTTTTTAGAATTTCTCTCAAAGAACGTACAAAATGCTAGCACATTGTATGTGTTCAAACCATTACTCTTGTGGATTCTTTCTTCCATTTCCGCTTGGATTATCATTAGAGACAATCCAAGATTGGATTGTTGTGACTTACTACAACCTAACAAGAAGGAAGTTTGAAGAATTTGTTTAAGAAATTAAAGGTATAATTTCCAACTATGATTTTGTTAAATTAGTTTTAATGGCATAAGTAGAATCTTATGATTCAGGTTTTGATTTTTTTATTTCCGCTAATATTTTGTGTATGAAATATATTTTTAGAATCCAACATTGGTATCAAAGCCCCCTTGTGTCCATTAAAATTAATTTTGATTAAAGATATAATTGGATTGTATGGTTTTGACATTTTTTGTTCTATTGGTTTGAAAATTTAAAATTAATTTGTAAAATTTGTTTTAAATATTTTTCTTTCAATAATCTGATCGTGGAATGATGAGGGATGATTATTTTGAATGAAAAATATTTTGAGTGTGATTTGAATAATTAATTTCGAATTTATTACAATATTGCTAAAAATTGCATTATTGATGAACTTGTGGTGTTGTTTGCTTTGTACGATGGGGCTGTTCATTTTTTTTTTGTAATTTAATTATGGAAAAATTATTTAGACATATTGAGAATATGTTTAAGCCTCTGGAAGTATCCAATAATTAATTAAAATAAATTAAAAATTATTTTAATTAATTTTTCAAATAAATACTGAAATGGGTATATTTTAGGGTACTCGGCAGGATTGTTTTGTTTGATTTTTTTTGTATGTGAATATTTCATTTCCAGCACCTCGAAATAATTTTTATGTGATTTAAAAAATGTTATTTTGATGTTAGATGCATGCCAAAATCAATTTGCTCAAGTTTAGATTTCCAAATTAATTCTAGATTGTTAATGGGTCATTTTGAGTATCTTATGTGTTGGTTCATTTGTCTTGATAATTTTGGCTTGTGCCCAAATTATTTTGATGGACTTAAGCTGATCTAAAAATGCTTAGAATGATGATTTTAGGTTCTCCTTCTGTAGTTGTTTTGGGATCTGGACTACCTTTGAAACTTGTTAGAATTATATTATTTAATTTTTGACATCATAATTGTAACATCCTCAACTGTCCATACATGCATTATCTTATACATTTCATTTGAACATATTTATTTTATAAATATTATTCACAGAAAACACATGCATACATATGGATTTTGGCGTGAACGTGTTCATGAGATAGACTTGACACGGGTTGGTTTATCGCAATAGGAGCAAGTCGTACGTGTCAAGTTATAAATTATATGAGACTGACAAGGTATTGAAAATTAATTAAATAAATGATTAAATTTGAAATAGATAAAATTTGACATAGTGAAATTAATTAAAGTAGGCAATTTGACTATATAGTATTTTGGCACTAAGTACATGTAAATATGTAAGAAAATATAATAATAATAATTAATTAATTATTATTTAATTAAATATTAATAAATCAGAAATGTAAAAAAAAAAGGAATATGGGACAAAATAGTAAGTCGGCTAAAACTATAAGGTTGTCTTTGTTTGTCCACTAATTGCTTCTCCTCTACCTTCATTTCTTCTTCCTGTTTTTCTTCAATTCTTCTTCTGCTCTAGCCACAAAATGGTCACAGGTGAGTTACCTTTCTTGTTAAATATGGTTTGGTGATGATGCGTCATGGTTTATGGTAAGAAAGTTGCTAAATATTAAGTACCAAAGTTCTCGGATTCTGTTTCTGTGCTAGCAAGTTAGGGTCTCATTTTCTCTATGTTAGAGATAGAATCTGGAGAGGCTCTCATATGAAACTTGTAGGTATATGTCTTAGATTTATGGCTATATAAATGGTTTTCCAAGATTTTGTGTCTGTTAAATGATATTGGCATATGATTGTGACTGGTTCGATTGAGGAACCTACTTGAATCACCTCTTGTTTTGATTAATTTTCCATATGATAGATTCGGTATTTGAGGAAACTCAAAACATAAAAGTTGTAGATATATGTGTTGTCTAGTTGTATAGAAAATTTCAGGACCAGATTATAGGTGGGTGTTGTGTTATAAGCAAGAGAGTCATGCTTGTTCCATATTTGAGCTGCCTCCTTAGTGTCCTGGGCAGGTCCAGTCAGTTGTTTGCCAATTTTGAGCACCTTATAAACATGATCTATGAATGGTCGAAAGATAAAGGTTATAGGTACATGTCTTAGCTAAATTTTGGCACAAACTACACCTCAATATGTTATGTATGTTGTGATTTATAGCCTTCAAAATTCAGACTGGTCCAGAATGCCAGCCATGTTTCTTACTAGTCACAATTACCCTACCATATGAGGACTTCAGAGGTGGAATGGATGAAAGTTGTAAACAAGAAAAATATTCCATTTTGATATATCTATGTTTATGCAAAGTTTAATTGAAATATGACTTACACGTTGTAAGATATGAAGAAGCAAATTTGGTATTCCAAAACTGCCTAAGGTCAAAAACAGGGCAGAGAATAAAATATGTTTATAAATTGTATAAAATATTCGACAAGAGTCCAATTGTTATGAAATTAGATATGTGGTATTCCTACATGTTAGCGTTAATTAGAAATAAGAATCATACAAATTGGACTAGTATAGAAAAAGTTATAAGCTAATGAACACATGAAGGTCACACTTCCATTATACCAAACCCTAGCTAGTGATCCATCTTATGCATATTTCAATTTGTTTAAGTTTCACTAAGTTTATTTAGCAACCAATTGACCAAGTATACATTCAATTAGGCTCACAACATATTGGAGATCCCCAAGGAAGTCAAAGACAATAAGTTAGAGGCTCAAAATCGAAAGGAAATGTGAGTTTAATTATCAAACGATTTCTTTGGTACGTGCGATTATTACGTGCTATGTGTAATATGACTTGATTTACTTTATTTGAATTACATGACTGCTATGATATGACCAATGAGAGTGTATTGAATATAAAGTACATGTTTGGATTACATGTATAGGTTTTCTTTGGATAAGGCAAAAGTTGACTGAAATGTTTAATGATTGTTGCAAATGCATATGCATATGGACTTAAAAGGCGTTGTGACTAGCTAAATAGCATTGAAAAGCAAAAGAAGAGCCCTATGGCCCAAACAAATGTTCAAAAGCAAAAGAAAAGGCCTATTGCCTAACAAATGTGCAAATGTTACAAATGATCAAGCTAACTAGCAAATGCAAATGTTCACATGGAAACCCGGGATAGTGTCTGTTTAGCCTGGTCACAACAATAAGAAAATAACATAAACATAAGCAAATGAAATGTTTATATGAATTAATATTATTTATATTGATATGATATTAATAAATAAAATGACATGTAAAATGTGTATGAATGACGATTATTACTTCTAATTGCAATTGGCTTGGTACTTTAGAAAGCTTTTGATAATTATTCTCATTGAGTTGCAACTCATCAAATTGCATCATCTTTCAGGCAAAGAAGAGTAATTAGCTTATTTTAGAGGTGCATACCATATAGAAGACATGGATCACAGCTCACCGGCCGAGCCTTACCAATCTCTCT
>CATIWF010147385.1:0-11767 GCA_949630135.1 Balakata baccata | reverse complement strand
AACTATCAATTAACCTAAGGTGGCTTATTGGGTAAACCCAAGGTCATTCTTAGTGAGATTGGATATTGACCCACAATGAGAACTTCCAATGGGTTCTCTAATACTCATAGTGAGGGCTATGGATTTGCAATAAAATAGTGGGTTATAATGCGCATTTTTAATGACTAATAGCCATGCTTTCATGTACATTTATCTAACATGATCTTTCTTTACATCTAGGTTGCTAGAATCATGTCATCAAATGTGAATATTTGCTCCATTCTTAAGTCAAACAAGTTGACTAGGCCTAACTTCCTTGATTGGCTAAAGAATTTTAGAATTGTTTTCAAATCCGAAAAAGATAGCTTATGTCTTGGAAGAGGCACTTCCTTTCTCTCCTATGGATAATGCAACTACTGATGAACAATTGGCATACAAGAAGCATATGGATGATAATGAGTTGGCAGGTTGTATCATGCTTGCCTTTATGTCATCTGAGCTTCAAAAGCAGCATAAGAACATGAATGCTACTACCATCGTGTATCATCTAAAGGAGCTATTTGATAAGCAAGCTTGTATCGAGAGATATGAGATATCTAAGTTGCTCTTCCACTCCAAGATGGTAAAAGAGGACAATTCTAGTGCAATATGCATTGAAAATGAATGGGTATATTGAGAGGTTGACCTCTTTGGGATTCATTATGAATCATAAGTTAAGTATAGACTTAATTCTCCATAGTTTGTCTAATAGTTATGCACACTTCGTGTTAAACTATTAGATGAACAAGATCTCCACTTTGACTCTTAAATTGATCAACATGCTCAAAACAACTGAGGCTTCTATTAAGAAAGAGCAAAAGGATGCAATACTAGTGGATACTTTTGGTTGTTTTAAGAGAATAAAGATAAGAAGAAGAAGAAGTCCACTAAGACCCATGAGAAGGAAAAGGATAAGATATCAAATGCACCTTCTACTTTAGGTATTTATGTTATCGAAGTCAATATTATTTCTAGTAATAACATATAGGTGTTGGATATCAGATGTAGCCCACACATCTGTACTAATATGCAAGGCTTAAATCTTAAGAAGGAAGAGTCAAACCTAGCGTAGCCAATGGATCAAGAGTTATTGCATTAGCTGTAGAAACTTATATATTAACACTTCTAGGTGGGCTTGTAATAGAATTAGAGGATTGCTATTATGCTCCAGTATTAACTAAGAATATTATATATGTTTCTTGTTTAAATAAAAAAGGGATTTCATTTAACTATTAATAGCAATAGTTGTTATATTATGTTAAATGATGTTCTTTATGGTACTAACTAGGGGTGTAATTGAGTTAATTCAAGTCGATATAGTATCAAGCTTGAGCTCGACTCGATTAAATTACTCGATGCTCGAACTCTGCTCAACTCGATCGAGCTTTTTTTTAATTGTTCGAAACTTGACTCGAATAGTATTTGAGCTACTCAAACACGGCTCGACTAAGCTTGAATCATCTAAAAATTAATAAATAGTTCTACTCGACTTGACTCAAAATCGACTCGAGTTTAACTTGATTAAGCTCGGATAAATTTAAACTTGATTGAAATAAATTATCCATTAAAAAAATTTTAACAAACAAAATAAGATCCATAATAAAAAAAAAAATACAACAACAAGAATAACATCTATAAATAAACAATATTTTGGTGTTTTGTTTCTTCTATAACCTCCAATAATTTTATAATACCAATATCAACATAATCATCTCCCTCCCACCTGAAAAGAAAAAAAAATGTTATCAAATGGCTTTCATGTTTTACAAATTCGATCACAAAATGATGAAAGCTATTAACTTAATTAAGAGATGATGAACTTATAATCCAATCTATATGGGGTTAAATGATCTATATTTATTCATATTATAGGGAATACTTGGACCAAGTTCAGAGAATATAACACAGAATAAACATATAAAATTGATCTTCCAAGAAAATACATGTAAAAGAAACTAAAAATTAACAATCTTGATCATGATTCATTGTAAGAGAGAGATATGTAGATTTAGCTAAGACAACAATCATCAATCTATCATAATCTGATGCAAACAATTATACAAAAAGATTTCTTTTCATATGCTTCAATACTATGACTACTGAATTACATGAAAATACATATCACAACCACTTGATATCACATATACATACAAATATACATAAAACCAACTTAATATACATATATACAATCCACAAACATGTTATTTAGAAGCTAAAAACTAACTACCAAAGAAAGTTTAACAAACAATATAAAATTTGCAAAGAAGATAGGACTAAAAGTAAATGGAAAATTATGATTTGCTCAAGATATAATAAAAAGCCGTGTAATTGGAACACAATTAACTGGAACAAGAACGATCAAACGCTGATAGAATTAATTTTCAACTAAATCTAAGAAAAGTTAATTAGATCTACAAAAAAGAAAAAGAAAAAACAAAATCGACAAATAGCAGGAAGCGAAACAAAATATAAAAATTCCTTTTAGTAGCTCATCTCCACCCAAAATGGCACAATATCACGAATCAAAAACACAAAATCAAATCTAAAAACACCATTAATAATAAACACATCAAAACTAAGGGCTTGTACTCGAAATCTCTAGTTAAGTTGAAAGAGTCTTATGCTAACACATACATAAAGTGAGGTTTTTAGATGGGAAAGTATAAATATAATAAAAAAAAAAGAATAAATTTTAAAAAATAATTTCTTAAATTCTAAAAAAGAAACTTTTTATCTATAAAATTGGGGGATATTTGCCAAAAATAATATGAAGTTTTAATGTTGTATCAAAATTAAATTATCTTTCTATTTTTTCATTTAAATAAACAAACTTTTAAAATTTTACCATCTGCTGACTTGACGTAAATTTATGGTGAGATTAAAATGGTTGTGCTGACTAGAATGCTTAGTCATTTTAGAAATTTTAAAACGTCATTATTTTTGTTTTTTCTAAAATTTTAAAATCTAAATCTCTCCGACTAAACTCTTCTGACTGTAAAATTTTTATTTCTCCTTACTCTACTGGTTAGACAACTCCTAAGCACGACAACTACATGTATTATATTTCAAATTTAAAGAGAGATTTAGGTTTTAAAATTTTAGAAAAAAACAAAAACTATGATGTTTTAAAATTTTTAAAATAACTCAACTTCCTAGTCAATTTATTAGCCAGCACAATATTTTTAATCTCACCGGAATAGTCATTTTAGAAACTTTAAAACGTCATCATTTTTGTTTTTTCTAAAATTTTAAAATCTAAATCTCTCCAACTAAACTCTTCTGACTGTAAAATTTTTATTTCTCCTTACTCTACTGGTTAGACAAATCCTAAGCACGACAACTACATGTATTATATTTCAAATTTAAAGAGAGATTTAGGTTTTAAAATTTTAGAAAAAAAACAAAAACTATGGTGTTTTAAAGTTTTTAAAATAACTCAACTTTCTAGTCAATTTATTAGCCAGCACAATATTTTTAATCTCACCGGAATAGTCATTTTAGAAACTTTGAAACGTCATCATTTTTATTTTTTCTAAAATTTTAAAATCTAAATTTCTCCGACTGTAAAATTTTTATTTCTCCTTACTCTACTGGTTAGACAACTCACGACAACCACATATATTATATTTCAAATTTAAAGAAAGATTTAGGTTTTAAAATTTTAGAAAAAAACAAAAACTATGGTATTTTAAAGTTTTTAAAATGACTCAACTTCCTAGTCAATTTATTAGCCAGCACAATATTTTTAATCTCACCGGAATTTTATGTAATGTTAGCAGAATTTCGCTGTAATTTATAAATTGATTAAATTTTAAAAATTTATGTATTTAAATAAGAAAATAGAAAAACAATTTAATTTTGTTACGTTTATATTATTTTTTGAAATTTTCCCTAAAATTGGAATTGTTTAAGTATTTGTTAAAATTCTTTTGCACTAACCTTAAAATCAATTTTCATTGTTGCAAAGGAGGAAAAGGAAAGTAAGAGTTTCAATGTAAAGGTGGTACATTGCATTTGTAATAAACTATAAATTCTATATATTAAAAATACTAAATTGGATCAACCGACTGATTGCGATCAATTTTCTAAACCTTGACTCAAGCGAGTAGTTGACTGATTCGTTGGCAAGTCTTGCACGCGTCAAAGACATCAGCGGTATAAAAGTTCAATTGTTGGCAAAAGGGTCCCACGACTGCAGATAATGACACATGCAGAGTAGAATTACATCTCATTGTAGTCAATGCTCAATTCTCACATTTATGGGTGGGCCTCCTTATTTTCTTCATATCTATTTTAACATTATATAATACAAAGATGTCGGTCAAGGTTAGGAGTCGCAACGATTAGATTTGGGGCCAGATTTTACACTTTTTTCCGTCTGCATATCCGATTATGAACTTATATCTCTATTTCTGTACTACATTCTGATAGAAAAATATAATTAATTTTCATTTATGTCGCCAACGGAATAAGAAATATCCAAATGGAGTTGGATATCTGTGATATAATTATTTTTTTAACTTATTATTTTTATCCATTTAAATTATTAAAATAAATTCAAAAAAACTGCAAAAAATTGTAAAAGTCCATTTCAAAATTCATATTGAACTAACTAATAAAAATGATAATATTAGTCAATACATAACTAGCAAAGTTTATATTCACTAAAAAATATATTAAACTATATCTAAAATTTTATATATATATATAATTCTTAAGGCAATTATATGCACAATAAAATTGTAACCATTAAGTATTTCACTATTTCCTTAAGATTGTTTCTACAATTATTATAAACATCAATTTAATATTTTAATAAGATCGTGTTGTCAATAATACTTTAGCTTTTATTTCATATTATTTAATGCATTCATTGGCTAATTTTTTCTTTTGACGCAACACGAGAGCCATATGCTAATATATTTATATAAATTAAAAAAATATTCTTTCAAATATTATTATAATTAGTAAAGTAAAAAAATAAATAAGTAAATTATATATATATATATATAATTTACTGTCCTCATCTCATTCGCACTAAATGGCACTCGGACTTTCCGAAATCCACTCCAATTCTAGTCAAAGTCTAAAAAATCCACCACATTCGGGATGGGTACGGGACAGGGGCCACATGGATCCAATTGTCGTCCCAAGTCAAAATATATGTAGTTTTTGATGTCCCTATGAGAAAAGACATAGAATATAAAATTAAATTCCAATTATAAATTGGAAAAATATATCAAATTCCTAAATTAATAGAACTTCCAATTTATTTCTTTTAAAGAAGTGAATAGAAAAAAAAAAAGGAAGAGGGATTGTTTAAAATCATTAATATAATAGGAAAAATTAAAAAAATAAAATAGGACGAAAGATTATTCTCAGTAACGAAATGAAAAATATAGAATAAAAAAGTTAAAGTTCCAAGTTCTAACCCTTTAGGAAAGATAATTTGAATTCTTAAACTAATAGAATTCCATATTTATTTATTTTTTAAGGATCAAATGGAAAAAATAAGAAGAAATATTATTTTATAAATCCAGTAAAGTAATAAAAATTAAGAAATAAAAAATAAAATAGAAAAAAAAAATTATGGGCCTCAATATAGAAAGAACATCTCTAATAAACTCTTTATTTGAGTTATATTCTTTATTTTTTAAAATAAGTCCATTAAAAAGGTTTTCAATACGCTCTTTTTTTTAAAAAAAATTTAGAGTATAGTGAATTTAGTTCTCTATGTTTGGAGAGTTAAATTTCACTCTCTATTCTCATTATAATTAATGTATTTCCACTTTTTATGTACATTCTATCTTTTTATTGTTGTATTTCTCTAAAAGTACTTTTATCTTTCCTTAGGATCCGTTTGACATTACATTTAGGAAAAACACTTTTTAGAAAAAAAAAAATTATTTTTAACTTTTTTTTTTGTTTTAAAAATTGCTTTTAGATAAAATCAAATAAATGAATGTCATATTTGAGAAAAATAGTTTACAACAAATTAAAAAATATCCGTCAATTAAGTAAAAAAAAGTCAAATTTTGTTTTTAGGATACTCAACAGCAGTATCAAACACATCATTACATATAAGTTAATTACTTTTTCTAGGCAAAAGACATATCCAACTCCTTGTCCATTTTTACCATTTTGTCCTTTTGATCGTTTTTTGTTCAAGTTGCCCCTTATATTTTGTTTTTATCCACTTTTCTCATCATAAGATGATGTGATATACACGCGTCGATCAAGGGACAATTATAATGAAACTTTGAATTTTAAATAGACAAAGTGGAACAAAAATGAAATATAAAGGGAATTTGGACCAAAAAAACCAATCAAAAGATAAAATGGTAAAAATATATAATTACAAGTGGTTGGACATGTCTTTTATCTTTCTTTTTTTTATATCAATATTAATTTATATGGGATAATTGATCGGTGCATATTTGATAGTAATTTATATTCATTTTATATCAATTGTGGTGGAGAAATATCATGGTGTCATCCTTGTATTAGGTGATTTGAAGATAAATTGGAGAATTTTTAGCCAAGCTTGGAAGTTTGAAAATTAAGGTGTGTGAAGGTTGTTGAAAAAAAATTTATGGCGTGCTTGTGCCAAATCTGCACTTGCATGTCGATGGTAAGTAAGGTGTGCAAGTGTGTCCTTCTAAGCTTAGGCATATTATTTGACACAAGAAACCACCTAGCATGCTTATATTGATGCTACAAGAGCACAAGCGTGCCATTTCCATACGAGGCATGCCACTTTTGCCTCTCAACCTCTTGGCATGGGCGTGTCATATTGACACGTGCATATCATTTCTTAGCACTGAAAGAGTTCTTTTCATACTGAACAAATGATTTTGCTAAAGTGTGGGCCCATCTAAAAGGGCTCGATTCCGATTGGCTAAGATTTATTTCTAGGGATATTTGTTACCTTTTTAGAGTAGAAAAAAAGTACTAAAAGGAAATATTCAATCCCAAACTCTAAGGTTTAAATCATGTTCTTTAGATTTAAGTCTTCTTCTTCTACTTTCTCTCAGCAATTTTACTTTTTACTCTAGAGACTTGGGTGGTCGAAGAGACATTGGAAACCATCTCGTTTTGTTTCTAGCAATGCGTGTTCAAAGATTGGAGATTTTTCACCATTAGAGTTGTTAAGCTTTGAGCTTTTAAAGAGTGGAGACTAACCATTCAAGGGAGATTCGAGTCAATCAAATCCAGGGGGTTTTATTTCCATATTCATTTTTTTTTTCTCTATTGTAACATGTTTAGTTTAAGTTTTGGAATTAACTTGACCATAATTAAATCCATGTTTGGCTAAAGTTTTTATTAAGTGTTTAGTAACCATTAGAATGTATAAACTTCCCTTTAGTTTTCAATGAAATTTGGTTTCTTCCATCTTCAATTGTGCATAAGAAGTTTGAAGTTGAATGTATGATTAGTCACCGTTCATTTGATTTGAAATTGACATCTTAGGGGTGAGTTCTTAGACTAACCATCCTTAACTTAGCCTAAAAATTAAGTTGGATGTTAATTGTGGCTTAGGTAGTTAACAAATTAGGGCAAGAGTCATAAGAATTTAATTTCAGTATACTTAATCGAATTGGGGGAAAGGGATTACGACTAAATGTGCTAACTAAATGCCTAATTAAGTCTCATTGAAAATTAAAATTGAACAGGGGTAATTGGAATTCGAAGCCAACGATTCCTTGAGAGAACGATCTCAGGGGTAACTTACTGTATTACATAAAATTCGTGCACTTGCGAGTTATAAAATTGAACATCAAGTCTTTGGCAATGTTCCCTGAGAACGGTTGATTAAATTTTTAATTATTTTGTTGGCAATATATTTGCACTTAGTTTAGATTAATTTATGCATTTTAGTTTAGTATTTTATTTCTATTTTGCATTTTTCGTTTCTTTTTAGAGTTTTATGTCAAACACTAACAAAAGGTTGAAGTTAAGTGAATCATCCACTCAAACATAGTGCGAACTCATATCTAGAACTCAAAGGTCAAAAGAACAATAATTCAAAGAAAAAGAGGAATTACCAAGACAACCCGAGCTGGAGTTTGAAGAGGATGCTGATCAAATACTGGAAGTAATGGCAAATCCATCTAGGAATCAAAAGCCAGCAAGAGAAGCTGTACCAAGACTAGTAGCATCAGTAGATATGCAAAGGTAGCTTCCTAGAATGGACTATGCTAGGCCTATCATTGGCAACACGACCTCTCGTATAGTCCTAAGAGAGGCAGCATGGAATTATGAGCTGAAGATCATACACTTAAATATGTTACCATCTTTCTATAAATTACCTAACAAAGATCCTCTAACATTCATAAGGGAATTCCATTCCACTATCAGCACATTCCCTTTGAATGCTCTTGAGGAAGACCAGTTGAGCATGCGATATTTTCCATACACATTGAAGGATAGAGCAAAAGCATGACTGATGATTGTGCCACCTAATTCTCTTCAATACTAGGATAAGGTATACCACAAGTTTATGAGCAAGTTTTTCTCACACCAGAAGACAAAAGAGTTGAAGGCAGAGATTTAGAATTTCTACTTAAAGGATTTGAAGACCTTTCACAAAGCTTTGGACAAATTTAAAATGTTAGTACTACAATGTCCTCACCATGGATTTCTACTTCCAGTAGTGACTTAGGCCTTTTAAGATGGTATGTCCCAAAAATATCGGTGTATGGTAGACAATGCAGCTACTGGAGCGATGAGTGAAAAAACAGCTGAAGAGCTATATAGCATATATGAGATGCTTAGTGCAAACTCACAACAAAAGAGTGTGAGGGATAGAAAGGCAATAATAAATGAAGTTTCTAGTGGCAACGAGCTGACTTCTCAGATAGCAGAGCTAACTAAACAAGTCAGGATATTGGTCAATAATAGGAATATGCCTACGAATGAGGTATATGGCTTATGTCATGTTTATAGTCATGGGCTAAATGTTTGTCCTACATTGGATATTGGTGCATGTAGTGACATGGAGCACGCAAATGATAAGACTTCTTTCCAACTAAGGCCATAAAACCCATATTCAAATACCTATAACCTTGGCGAGAAGAATCACCCTAATTTCTCATAGAAGAATAATGACCAAAGCCAACCTCAGCAGTATAGAACCCAAACACTTAATATCAAAATCTCAGTAATCAACCCGTTTACCCGCTCAAGACCAATATGGACCTTCAAATGCACTTAGAAAGCCTAAGAAGTAACAAAATCATTAGCTACCTCAGCTTGATTATCATATTCCTTATCACTTCAGAGCACCGTGACAGCCTTGGCCTGCTCAGGTTGACTAGGTAGCTATCCCTTCCTATTCTTTTAAACAACCTCAACAATTTGCCCAACCTAAATTTCCAACCTTTTTAATAAAGCCTTAATTGAATCCATCCTTTTATCACTTCTTTCTATTTTTATCATGAGTGGCGACTGTGAAACTTTGCAATTGTGACAAGATGGATGAGGAGGAGAAAGACAAACAGTCAAATGATGTGATATAGAAAGCTATGTAAAAGGAAGAGGAACATGATGTAGAGAATAAGTAAAAATGACACCTTTTTTAGGACCTGAATTTCATAAAGCAAATGTGTCATACGAGCCTCCAATTCCCTTTGCTGGTCGATTGAGGGAGAGCAAAAAGGATAAGGAATTTTTTGACATTTTTAAGATGTTTTCAAAAGTTGAAATGAACTTGCCTTTGTTATATGTAATCAAAATATGTCTTCTTATGCCAAGTTTTTTAAGGAGTTAGCTTTTACAAAAATGAGGTAAGGGAGCAATCAAAAAGTGATGGTTTCTAGGATAACAAGTGCAATCTTTCAGCAACAACTACCTCAAAAGATGAAAGATCCTAGAAGTTTCACGGTAGATATTACTATAAGATACAAAAAGGTAGCAAAAGCCATGCTCAAATTAGGTGCAAGCATAAATCTTATGCCATACTTAATATATGCATAATTGGGCTTAGGAGAACTGAAATCGAGTTCTATATGCCTTCAATTGGCTGATAAGTTAGTCAAGTATCCCTGAGGTATAATTGAGGATTTATTAATTGGTCCAAATTGATAAGTTAATTATTTCATCTAACTTTGTTATTCTTGATATGAAGAACTCCCCCTTTAGATATAAAGAGTAAACCATTCCCCCTAGTAGACCATTTATGGCAACTACCAAGACTATTATTGATGTTGACAATGGTAAGCTTACTATGAATGTCTTGGGTGAGACTTGTCATACTCAATATATGCATAATTGGGCTTAAGAGAGCTGAAACCAAGTTCTATATGCCTTCAATTGGTTGACAAGTCAATCAAGTATCCTCGAGGTATAATTGAGAATCTATTAATTGGTCCAAATTGATAAGTTAATTATTCCAGCTAACTTTGTTATTCTTGATATGAAGAACTCCTCCTTTAGATATAAAAAGCAAATTATTCCCCGTAATAGACCGTTTCTATTATAGATGTTGACAATGGTAAGCTTAATATGAATGTCATGGGAAAGACATTTGAATTTAAAGTTTTTAATTCTATGTCTTACCTATTTACTACTCCTTTAGATGAATGTTCTTATATTGACTGCTTAGACTCACTTATGATTATATTAACAGGAAGAGGAAGAAAAGTTAAGAGTAGCTATGAGTGTTAGTGAGTTGGATGAGGAAACTAGAGAATAGGATGTAACCCTTTTCATACCTAAGGAGAGGAAGAGTGAACCTGAACCCCCTAAATTAGAGTTGAAGGAGCTGTTTTCTACACTTAAATATGCATTTCTAGGAGAAGGAAACACATACCCGAGCATAATATCATCTGACCTTTCCCCTAGTGAAGAGCAATTAGTTGTTAGGGAGTTGAGTAAACTTAGGAAAGCCATTGTGTGGGAATTTCAGACATTAAAGGCATTAGTCCTATTATATGCATGCATAAAATCATCCTAAAGGACAACACTAAGGCTATTAGAGATATCCAAAGAAGGCTATATCCTAATATGCAAGAACTAGTAAAAGAGGAGGTTCAAAAGCTTTTAGATGAGGGCACAATTTATCCTATTTCTTATAGTAAATGGATGAGTCTGGTACATGTGTTAGAGAAGTGCTCTAAAGGGAATCACCTTTAACAGTATATGTACACTTTTCATTGATATGAAAAAAGGCATTTTTCATTTACTAATGTTCATTTATATTATAAATTGATTAGATCTTAAATTAGTTAATGAAGTCCATAATATAAACGTAGTATGAAGGAAATCATGATGGGATTATGATAGTGAGATTCCTATCATGTGTAATTATATTTATATCTAAATCATCCCTAGCCATAGGATCAATGAGATGGGACATCGTTGATCCAGACAAGCCAGCACATGTTTTACTCCTTGATTGGATAATTCCTATAAACTATAAACATGAGATGTTTAGAGTTAACATATGGATGTGTGCTAAAGTAGTGAAGTACATTGGAGACCGCTATGAAATCATCATATAGGTATTCTAAAGATGTCAATGCTAATTTCATCATATCAATGGTGCAAATATCTTTATACTTGAGGTGCTCAAGATTATCTTGGGTACTGATGAAGGGTTTTGATCATGTATCACATACATATAACGCAGCGGAAAATAAAAATTTTCAAAACCCGAATCAAAAGATTTTACATGTGCCAATTAAAACTAATTTAACCAAAGAAAATTCAGAATTTATACCTTTATAATTTCTTGATTTTTCTTCAACAT
>CATIWF010147378.1:0-43945 GCA_949630135.1 Balakata baccata | reverse complement strand
GGAACTGTTTATATAATTGGATTAAAAAATAAATTCGGAGTGTCTATTATTGCCAAATCAAATTAAATTAAAAGTATATATATTTAATAGTTAAAAAATAAAATTATTTTAATATAAAAGTGAGTTTTGTTATTTTTTTTTATGGATATTGCCCTTTCTTATACGGTAGCATATTATCTAAATTTAATAAAGAAACTTCTTCCAAGTTTCCCACTTCGGTTGTCATTCTCCATTGAAGTTGGACTAGACTGTGAATTGGGCTTATGGGCTGGATCAGCACAACTAAATCCCACCCTCATAAACTGATCACGAAGAATAAAACCCAACACAAATAAGTACAATTGTTATATGTTTACCAGTAGCATTACGTATCAAAACTCATCATACTGACAATTTTATAAATAAATTAAATATATATATCTATCAATCATACAGTAGTATTTTTATAAATATTCATTATCTATCGTTAAATAAAAATTTATTAGTTTATTGAAAAAAAATTTATTAGGAATAAAATAAAAATTCATTAGTTTATTGAAAATGTTCATTACGAATAAACTGAAAAAGTTCATTATGAATAAACTGAAAGTCCATTAGTTTATTAAAAAATATTAATTACGTCATTAAAAAATGTTCATTATGAATAAAGTAAAATTTTATTAGTTTATGGAGAAACTTTATTATGAATAAATTGAAAAATTTCATTAAGAATAAATTAAATGTTCATAATTTTTTTGAAAAATGTTAATTAGTTTATTAAAAAAATTGATTATAAATAAAGTAAAAACTTATTAGTTTAATGAAAATATTCACTACAAATAAACTGAAAATGTTTATTTCAAAATAAATTATAAAAAAAATTTGATTGGATTATTGATTAAAATTTATTTATTATATTAATATAAATTTATTTTATTTTTCTGTGTATTTAATTTAATAAATATTTTTTATATTTTTATTTATAAATATGAATTTATTGAATTTTAAAAAAAAATCAAAACGTAATAAAATAAAATTGATATAAAATAAAAAAAAATAATATTTAAAAATAAAAAAATATAAAAAAACTGTTAATTTTATTTTAAAATAAAATAACTGTTAAACTAATTATGCTGTATGTATAAAATTACAACCGTAGCTCCGACAATTGTTTGGTCGCCGTCTACAGTATAATTTGCGAAATAAGCAAAATGAAATATTAATTGAGGCTATTGAGCAGTGATTCAATCAAAAAGAGTGGTAAGAGGGCAGCCATGGAAGGAAGCAACAGCGAGGACTTCGCAGTGGGCTGCTTGCTCTCAATCAAAACTACTTTGGGTGATCAATTCGACGGACAAGTCATCACCTTCGACCGCCCTTCCAACATCCTTGTACTTCATATCCTTGTTTTACTCTTTTCTCTCTAGTTGATTATTTCTTCCTCTTTTATCTTTGTTTCTCCCTGTTGGTTTACCCTAATTTATTGGGTTCTACTGTTCATTTATTTATTTTTTGAATTCCTTAACTATTTTATTTCACAAGAGGGATCAAAAGCTGGAACTAGGAGAAACATAAGGTTTTTGAAAGCTAATTATATAAAAGAGTTCTCATTTCTGGGTCAAGCTGAGGACCCACTTGATGTCAAGAAGTGTTATCTTGATCTTCATGGCCTTCAAGCTAGAGAGGAATTGGCTTTAAGGTGATTTTGGTAATTGGTATAAAACCCACTTTGGGATCTATTTTTTCTCCTTTTCTTTAGTGTTTTTCTGGTGTCTGGTCAGTTTCACCAGTTTTTAGGAGGTGGGTTGGATTTGCAGGCAGGCTGAAGCAGAAGCGGAGAGGATTGGGGTGGGTGTTACTGCTGAGGGGCAGAATATCTTTGATGCCTTGTCTAAGACGTATGTGTCTTACCCTTATTCTATGCTTTTCATGCCTTGTCTTAGACTTATTTGCCTTGCTCATTCTGTGCTGATCGCGTAAATTGCTATCCAGCAAGTTTCATGATTTATGTTTCAGATCGGCATATGTTAATAAAAAGGTGGAATTGAGTTCCAACAATTCCAATTAATAGACATATGTACATTTACAATATTTTGTCGAAGGACTGGCTTTCGACTTTTACTAATAACAAACTGTAGCATGTTGGCATAGCGGGGAATCAGAGGTCCATCTTTTCATTGTTTTAAATGTAAACCATCTTGATCTGATCCTATAATGAATATATTTAGATGTTGTTAGATTGACTAACCTATGTTTCTC
Source organism: Balakata baccata (assembly GCA_949630135.1). Classification (NCBI taxonomy): domain Eukaryota; kingdom Viridiplantae; phylum Streptophyta; class Magnoliopsida; order Malpighiales; family Euphorbiaceae; genus Balakata; species Balakata baccata. The sequence continues at coordinate 41,707 of CATIWF010147378.1, read as the reverse complement.
GATGCGCTTTTCTGGTTTTTGTGTGCGCTTTCACTTGGAGAGGCTGCCATGGATTTGATAGTGATGGGTCCTTTAAGTGGAGATGATAAAGAATGGGTACACAAAGAAATGAATAAAGGATTCAAGCTATATTGATATTCATGAATGGCTGAATGATATCTACAGTGGAGAAGTTAAGATAGGAAAATAGTAAGAAGAAGGAAAGCAAACTCTGTGGAGCGACTTTCACAGCCCAGGGACCAAGTCCCCTTCTCCAAGCAAGCTTAGAAATCTAGCAACAGAAATTCTCCAAAAGATGCCCCCTTCCCAAACAGCCAATTATTCTTTATAACAAACCTATAAACCTCAATGACCACTCTGCCCTCTCTTCCCCACTCCACCTGTACTTCTAGAATAAACCTTCCAAATGGCAGGTGCTGCTTGTGTGGGAACATTCCCTGCTACCTCAGCCTGCCCCTTCTGCCCTTTGTGTACCCATTCTTTATCAGGAGATATGTTAGATTTTAGGAATTCTTTTTCTCTCATAGCAATGAACAGATGCAGATGGTCAGAGATAAAATGGATGTTGTAAAGTTTTTAAAAGATTAGAGGTTCTGTTATATTATAGGACTATAGGTGGTGATATAGAATATTTTGAAGAGATATGGTGATTGTCTGTAGTATTGTCTTGATCAAAGATTGTCTACAAACTCTTGGAAGTTAATAACCGAACAAGAATTTCTTATCATAGTATGAAGTAGTGAAGTAGAAACTACTAAAGGATACAGATGTGTCAGGTAGCTTGAGAGAATTCAAAGTTTGATGTGAAAAGATTTATGCATATATATATGTGTGTGTGTGTGTAGTGTGAGCCCACACACGTATACACTTCCATTTCATCCTGAACAGAATAGAGAAATGTACCTTTGTCCTTGTGCAATTTTTGAAGGACTAAGATCAGTTATATTGGGGATTTCAGTTTTTTAATTGAGATAGTATGCATGAGTTCAGGATTTGAATGTGGTTTGATGAGAAAGGTTGATGAAATGAAATTTGCAGTTTGTTTGTTTTTTTTTTTTTTTTTTTGTGTGTTTGAGTTAATGGAGAGTCATTATTTAGATTGGTGTTTTGATGTGATGCTTTGGAGAATCATAGAGCAAAAGTAAGATTTGTATGTCAGCATTCCATCTTGCTAGGTGCTCTAGTAAAAAATCCTTTAGCATCAGAACTTGGAAAAGAGGAGAATCAAGAGCAAAAATAAGTGAAGAAGAAAGCGATATATCACAGTGCCCATTTATGCCTCTAAAAGACTAATCGATGACATAGGATTAAGTTACCACAAGTTCATGAAGATAATTTATTTCCTAGGTTTTCACAGGTACTGTCAGGCACTTTGTAGTTCTGTTAGACTTTGAAGTTCTAAAAGATATTTCGACTCTAAAGATTGAGCTGGATTCAAATATAAAGAAAGCATAAGACTTTTAAGAGTTCCCAGTTCATGTAATAAGCTACAAAATCATTCCGTCAATGCATAGAATTCTCCTATAACTCAAATCAAAGTCACAAATTAAATAACCACTTAATTGCAAATGTGTAAAGACTGAAATAAAAAACATAACAATTATCATCAGAATTCAATGTCGTGCACTTGCATATGTTGAAGAAAACTCCTAAAACTGTTCTAGTTGGGCACTGTCTAAAAATATGCCTGAAAATTCTTCACAGCTCCATCAGTTTTCTTGGAGTGTTGAAAGTTTCTTTCATTTGTGCTGGGCTTAATCTTCTGCAATAAGTGAAATTTTGGTGCTGTAGTAATATGGATTCATGATGTCAACTATAAGAACTGTTCCTGGTTTACAAGTTGGCATTTGATTAATCATTGATCAATAGTGGACTGGAGCGTGATATTTGGAGCTTTCATACCAGACAACAAGCTTTAGTCATGCAATGTATTTTCTCAAATCTCAATTATGAAATTTGTTCCTGTAGGTATCATTAAATATCATCAAATTGCCAGATCTTATAATAAATCTTATTTTTAATAACCAGGCTTCCAGTGCGTTGGGACAAGACTGCCATAGTGGTTATGAATGAAGTGCGTGTTAGCAGTCCATATCTCCCTGAATGTGTAATTGGCGGAACACCTGCAGCTAATGAAAGGGTGAAGAAAGTGGTAAGATGTTCAAAAAATGAAATCCTTTTGAAATTTTCTTGAAATTTGGCAAAAATGTTTATTTGTTCATATATGATCCATTTCAGCTTGAATTAGAGAGGAAGAGGTTGCATGCTCGTGGTGCTAGTCAGTAATTATTACACATTCTTTGCTGTTGGGAAGGTACCTTGAGGAATACTTGTTGTGGGTATGTTGTTTGCACACGCAACCTTAGCTTGACACTAACTGAGAAAGCAAGTTTCCATGCTAAGACAATCACAAGTTATAATGCTGACAGTTTCCAGCATAAGATAAATTAGTAGCTATTCTTTCACTGTGGTGCCTGTGGCTTTTCCAGTTTTGTTTCTTTGCCATTCGAGCAAGATTGATGGCAGGTTATCCAGTTTTCTGTAGCTGTTGCAAGTTAATAGTATGCTGGATGTCCTCGTGGATGTTGTATGGCGAATAAATTTGCCACCTAATACTCAAAAGAATTGTTCTCACATTTATCATTAATGAATTCTTACTGAATCACATTTAAACATAAGTGGTTATGTAGCAAGTTATATGGAGTTTTTTTTTTATCTTAAATGTTAATTGTAGGTAACGGTTCCAGAGTTGCAGAATGTGAGGCAGTGCTTTCTTTCAACCTAGAAGCTAGAATGAATGTTTATTCCTTGTGTCAACCTGGAGAGAATTGGGGGCACATGAATCGGTGCTCTTGCTTGTGCGCAGAAACACGCACACGCACAACACAAAATGGCTAGTGATGTTGGTAGGAATTGGATGGTGAGGTTATGAGACCCAAAGTTGAAGAATTCAGCTACTATATTTGAAATGGTATATTAGATTATTAGTTGGATTTGTAACCCATACCACCTTGACTAGTTAACTTAGAAGGATTTTCGGGCTGTAATGCTTAATGATCTTATATTGAACCCGCGATTATTCATTCCCCACTTCCCCGCAAGTGATCCTATGGAATAGTCTCGTTTGTTCCAGCTTTCTTGCTTACAACTGGAGCATTCATTCAAGAAGCATGCAGGCTTGGGGTTTACAACTATTTCTTGCCTATTTTCTCTGTTCTTGCTGCTTAAGTTTGGAAACCGAAAAAGTTACATATTTCGGCTCTAGAGTCGGGCCCTGATCCTGAAGTGAGTATCATTCTATGTATAACGATGAATGCTAAGTACATTTTTCAAAGACTCGTATTATGGGTTAGTGGAGAGAGAAATTTTTTTAAATAATTTTTATTTTTAAAAATAATTAGACTTAATATATCATATATTATATAATTCGCATTTTTATATTTACTAATTTTTTATTAATATGCTTTATATATGATTATTAGTTAAACTCGTTAACAATTACTATTTAGTTTTTATATATTTTTTATTAATTTATTTCGTCTTATTATATATTTTATTTATTGTGAATTATAGGATTGTATATTTATTTTAAATTATATCAAATTACTAATTTGTCTATTATTAAAAATAGTATATAAAATAGAGGTGGTGAATATTTTACATTCATTTTGTTTGTCCTTTTCATTCCCAATCATTCATGTGCTATGCACGTAATTTTTAATAAGTAAATTCATCATTATCAAATAAATGATAATAATAATTTTGTCCTGTAAGTTAATTTTAATTACTTTTAATTATCATGTAATTAAATTATATTTAATTTAAATACTAATAATTGTTAATTATATTTGATTCATATATCATATTGTATATATAAAAAAATTATGCCAAATTATCTAGTTCATTAATGATCTTGCTCATTATGGTTATTAATTTATTTACTATATACAAATTATTTTGTCTACTATATTTTTTTACCGTATTTTTCTAATATTTTTTTATTAAATTATTTTTTTAATATTAGTTATCTATTTTTTTATGATAGATTTGGATTTCTAATTAATGACTTATTAATACAACAAAGTAAAGGGCAATTTGCATAAAAAATCATAAACTTTCATTTTTATATCAAAATAATTATATTTTTATTTTTTAACAATTAAATACACATTTTCAATTTCATATCAAATATAGTCTTGGAAAAAATTTAGCTTGGTTTAACGGTAACGTGACACTCCAAACTTATTTTTTTGATCTAGTAATAAATACGACGTCCATACTGAAAATACATCTGTATTGATCTAATTATATCTGTGTAGATTTAGACAACATTCAATTAGTTCTAAGTAGATATATTTATATTTATATAAATTTCGAGCCCATTGATATCTAATTTGGCGTAGATTTATATAATTTTTTAATTACACTTACACTATTTCAAAAAAAATATCATATTAATTTTTAAAAATAAACAACACATATACATATTAATACATTCAGTTGTGCCAAACAAAAAAAAATAGGTTTGGAGTGTCACGTCACTGCTAATCAAATTAAATTCCGCTCGAGACTATATTTGATATGAAATTGAATGTATATTTAATTGTTAAAAAAATAAATAATATGATTATTTTTATAGAAAAGTGGAAGTTCATGTTTTTTATGAAATTTGCCCTAAATTAAATTATTAAATGACAAAATTAATTTAAATAATTAATACAATTAGATTGACTTTTTAGTAAATTTATTTGTTCCTTCAATTTCCACTTTTATATATAGTATGATATAATGATTATGACTATCCAAGTAATAAACACCTCGCATCTCAAATGAAATTAGCAATTTCTACCAAAAATAAAAAATGAGTAAGAGAGGAAGCTGAAATAAAAACACTTGCAAACATATGGTTGCTGAAATAAAAATCTGCTTGTCCTTCTAACCTGGCTGTAGGATAAGAATTGCCCCGGGCTGTTCAACATACTCTATAGGTTCATCAATTGAAAAAAAAAAAAATCAAGCACAAGGATTTCAAAATTGGTAAAAAACTTGTATTTGCCTATCCCTTCTGGTATTGCCTCCAAGCTTGCTAGTTCTTCACATCTAATACAACCAATAACTTTAACACACCCTATATGATACACGACTATATTATAAATTATTAAAATATTGAAATAAATGAAAATGATTTAAGAAAGAATAGTGAAGAAAACACTAAAATAATTTAGAGCATTTATGATGTGATGATTATGATTAGCTCTAGGTTCAATTATAACAGGCTATATGAGAGTAATACATATACATCATTAATATATGTGATCTTTTAATTTAATAATTTTTTACTAAAAATAAAAAGTAAAAGAATTTAGAACTTAAAAAAAACCTTAAAATCACTTTAACTCTAATGCTTATCTATTACTACTCAATTTTTACCTAAACCATGAATCTTCATGAATTCATTTAATGAAATCAAAGAGTTAGCTTAATCCCTAACACTTACAAAATTGAAGTATTAAATATTTTACGGTTTTAATTAAAAAGTTAAATTCTTATCCAATTCAATTAATTAAATTAGATTTTTGAAATAAATCAAATATGAAATAATGTTTAAGTACTTAGTGAACGAACCAAAGAAATATGTTATCATTATTTTTATTTTTTACATGTATTTCTAATATTTTTTTATTAAATTACTTTTTTTGATATATATATATATATATAATAGTCATCAAACCCTAATAAAATTGAACTTTTAATTAATGAGTTATTAATACTATTCACTAATAAATTAAATTATTAAATAATAAGTGACAAATGTGTGCCTTCCAAGTTATTTTTTATTAAATTATTTTTTACTTTCTTTTTTAATATTAATTATATATACATATAACATATCTACTTAGTTCTAATAGAATTAGACTTCTAATTACTGGATTATTAATACAATTCACTTATAAATTAAATTATTAAATTACAAAATTAAACTAATATAGATTATATTCCCTTTTTAGTAAATTTGTCTATTCATCCCTTATTCTCACTTTTATATATACTATGATATTTAATTATCATTTGTGTATGTGTATTCCGGTTGGATTTTGGCTTCAAATATTTTAAATTTACTGCAAGTAGGTAGGCTTATAAATAAAGTATGTTTTCTCTTATTGTAGTATGTTCATCAGACGGGAATTGCATTAAGATTGACAATTTATTATTAGTAATAAATTTTAGTTTAATAGTATTGATATAGCGATTAGAGCTATAAAATTTTAAATTCGAGTCTTCGTATCATTTATATTAAAAAAAAATTGACAATCTCACTAAGCTTGTAAATAGTAATTAATATTTTTTTGTTATAATTATACTCCATTAGGTTAGAGCTTGCACTCTCAATTATAAAAAACAATAAATACCTTATTACTGAAAATATTTTTTAATATATATAGATTTTTTTAGTCGAATTAAGAGAATAATAAGGGTACTAGGAGAATGATAAAATCCATATACGGAGGGAAGAAATTTCTGTACATGAACCTTCTTTTCTTCAGACAATGCACTTTAGCCCTTTTTTCTTTTTCAAAAGTTTATTAATTAAAATAGGTTAAATATACAAATTAGTACATAAACTATATTCTGTAAAGCGAGTTATCCCATTAATTTTGATTAAGTATAAATAAATTTTGAAATTTTAAATTCGGTACAATTATGTCCCTTATATATTAGGTCTTTTAAGCTAGAAGCTAACTCAATTTGGTGAGAGTGACTCGCTCTGTAAGGTATAATTCAGGAGTTAATTATGCACTGATTTTAAAGTTCAAGAACTTATTTACACTGAGTCAAAATTAAAAGAATGAATCATTCTATAGGGTATAATTTATGGATTAATTTACATATTTAATCATTAAAATATGATTTTTAAAAAAAAGTGAATGAAATAGTTAATTAGTAATAGTGATAAATAGGGGGAGGACAGTAGGATGAAGGCAAAGGCTGTGCCTGTGAGTGTGAGAGTGCTTTTTGTGGAGGAGGGAATCAAACCTTTCATTGTTTTGTCTTAGCGGTGGGACACCAAACTAAAGTTAAAGTTCGTTTTTATGTTCAATTTTCATCTGCAAAATACAAACTATTTCCATATCTTACAACTCTTCAAGCAAATAAATTTTTTTGCATAAATTGAATTTATAGTGATCAAATTTAATCTATATAGACTCTGTCTATCCAATAATTTTTCATTAAAATTCAAGATTATTGGAGGATTAAGGTAAAAGAATTATCTCAACCAATAATTTTAATTTAGCTATTGTATCATGAGTTCATAAAATTTTAAGAGTGAAAAAAAAAAAAACTACGAAAAATCTCTCTTTTAACTTTTACTTTATAAAAAATTCAGCCTTTCAGTTTTTTTTTTTTAAAATTCAGTCTGCAATTTATAAACTATTCATCTATAAAAACTTAATTTTTATAAATAAAGATTGAATATTTAACAAAAAAATTTAGTAATTCAAAGTCTAAAGCATGTGTTTTACTAATTCAGCAACCAAATTATGCAAATTTTTTAAATGAGTCGAAAGGGAAGAGTGGTACACATTTTTATTAATATATTATATTAATTAGCCTCTTCAAAATAAAATGTATTATATATATTTGTAGAAATTTTTATTTACAATAAATTATATTTGTTATTATTTTTTAATTATTATATTTTATTTAAAAATATATAATAGAAAGTATACTTTTATTTATAATTTTATATTCTAATAATAATAAATTAATTAGTTTTACCTAACGTCTATTAGATATAACTATCTATCAATACACTACTAAGTCAAACGAGGCTAAAATTAAGAAATCACCTGAGCTGCACCCCCAACAAAAGCAATAAAGTCAGATAATTGTGGATTCTCGCAATAGAACTAGAAATCTTGTTTTATTAAGTGTCATCCATTTTTGCTAAATAATTACCATTTTTTTTTTTTTGCCGTTCGAAATTATATACTATTTATTTTTTTAAATATAGTTATTTTATTTAATTATAAATATATATTTATTTATATATATATTTATTAAATATATTTAAATATATATTTTTATTTTTTCAATATTTAATATAAATAAATTTTAATTTAATTAATATCTATATAAATAGTATTAATTTGAGTCTTGCAATAAAAAAAATTAAAATGGAAATTTATTTTTGGAAAATGGAAAAAAATGGGTGAATATTTACAAAAAATATTTTTCAAAAATATTAAGTGCATTAAAATTTTCTTCAAAAATATCTTTCCACCTAAAATTATTACGAAAATTAAGACAATTAAGATTTACCAAAAGTTTACTACAAAATTAATAAAAATTGAAATTACAAAAAATTTATTAAATATTTACTTAAAGTTTACTAAAATTATACTCAAAATTTATCTAATATTTACCAAACAATTAATTAAAGTTAAAATTGAACAAATTTTACTCAAAATTTACTTAAAAATTACTAAAGATTTATCATAAAATTAGAGAAAATTGAAGTTACAAAAAGTTTTTCAAAAATTTACTTAAATTTTGCTCAAGTTGTACCCAATATTTACTATAAAATTAATAAAAATTGAAATTATACAATATTTACTTAAAATTTACCAAGATTTACCCAATAATTATCCGAGATTTACTACAAAAATTAATGTAAATTGAAATAGCAAAAGGTTTATCAAATATTTATTTAAAAATTACTCAAATTATACATAAGATTTATGCAATCTTTACAAAAAAAAATTTAATGAAAGTTGAAGTTATATAAAATTTATCCAAAGAATTATTTGAAATTTACTCAAAATTTATCAAAAGTTTACCTGAAATTTACCAAAAGTTTAACGAAAGTTTACTAAAGATTTACTAAAAATTTGTTCCAAAATTTACCCAAGATAAATAACCTTAATTAAATTAATTAAATATAAATTTATATTTTTTTTAATTAAGATTTGACCAATGTTTATTTTGGTAAATAAGTTAATTAAATACAAATTTACATATTTTTTAACTAATTAAGTTGATTAAATTATAATTAAAGATAAATAAACGCATACATAAATATAATTGGTAGCTATATAAATTAATAAAATTCTTAAGAAGAAATATGATCATTTTGTGTATTAATTAGATAAAAAAATGTACTAAATATGAAATAAAATTTAATATTTGAAAAAAATTGGTAAAAATGAAAACAAGTGCTTGCATTTTTCATTGTGCACGGCTTTGCCGATGTATACATCGAAAACTTAGTTTCCTCCCTAGACAAAAAAACCTCTAAGAAAGTTGAATACTTGGTTGCTCAATTCTTATTCGTATAATGATGAGCATTTCATAATAGAAATGAATGAATTTTTTTTGTTATCCCTTCGTATGGAAAATATATGGAAAATTTCGATTTCCATGTTTTCATGACTAATTATTCATGATTGGCCAAATCATTGATAGAAAGAATATCTAAATACCAAACCCGTTCTCTAAATAACCTGCGTGAAATAGAAGAAACTTTTGGGAAGATCAAAGAAAGAATCTGTTATTCTCCATAAAAAATTCTTCTAAAAATTGGAATAAATTTAAAAAAAAAACTTAAAAAAATCGATTTTGCGCTTAAATTCATCTTTATTTTAAAATCCGGAGGAAAAAAAAAGGTTCAAGCTTTATGTAATTTTCTTGATTCATTAAAATGGGATACCAAATTCTTGATAATCTTATAACAAATCAGTCATTCCAAAATATAGATCAAGAGGAAAGACCAAAGTCAGTATAGTGGAAAGATAGAGATGAGCTAGCTGGACGAGGATGCGTGCAGTTGAGTAGGTATTGTCAAGCGAAACTCTTGAAGCGAAGAAACAGTGAAAGACAGAAGGGAGGGAAATGAAATTGAAGATTGTTTTTACGTTTGATAATACTATAAAAGAAAACGACTGATCATTCTTCCTACAATATTCTTCTCACTAAAAAAAATTCAAGATCTCTTTCTACTTTGCTATCTAGAAAGCAATAAATAGCTATTCAATGACAGCACCAATAGTAGCAAGGACGAAGCTAAGGGGCTGGTAGGGCCAGGTTATAGAAAGAATTGTGATCTCTATTAGAAAAAATTCAACTTACCCTCCCAACAATTATGCAATATTTTTACCCTCCATGCAAACAATTATGGCTTCGTCTCTTTTGAATTTCTTTTTACTGCATGCAAAAAAAAAAAAAAAAATCACTGAATATTTTGTAATTGTTAACCCAGAAAGAAAGTACAAAATTTCCCATCTTTCTTCTCTGTTTCTTGCGGTTTAGTGACACGCTAAATGGGTCTGTAAAAGTGCTACCTATTTCGTTTTTATATGTAAATCAGCATTAAAAATGATTTCTTTAATAGAAAAAAGGATTAGGAATATTGGTAGTGTTACATGGAGGAGAAGCTTTTCGATGAAAGCAGCAATCTTTATCTTTACGTGATTGAAGAAAAGAGACCAGTAGACCCACACTAGGCAAATATTTTTAAAAAATTTTTAAAGCAAATGCAAGCAAGGTTGATTCTTTTCGGTCACAGAGCGGGATTTTGGATTCTTTTTCACTTTGAGAGGCTCTTCTCTGTCTAGTGCTTTTTTGCTTTTCTTTGCCTCTTCACACTCTCTTTTATGCTTGTTCTCCAAGTGGGTCTTTTTTCTCTCCCTCTAAAACAAGCCCATTAAGCTAATAGACTAACGTTTTACGCCTCGAGTTGTTCGTTGTTTCTGGGTGCACTTTAAAGTTGTAGAATCTTGTGTTTTTTCACTGCAAATGCCAGGCTTTTGATTCTGCTTCAGGCTCTGGGTTATCTTCTCTACCATTTTTGCTTTGCCCACCATTTTTATAGGTTGGTACGCGTTTGAGTAAGTTTTAACAAAGCATTTGGGTGTTTGTGTAGAGGGTGGCAGTGCTTTTTCTTCTTTTTTCTTTTGGGAATTTTGATATCTGGGTTTTGGTTGTTTCTTAAGGGATTTGGGATCAGAGTTGTGCGATAAGATTTTGGTTTTTTAGTGCAAAGACCAAGTAAAGTCTTAAAAGGAATTTGTTACAGAGGGACAGGAAAAGAAAGCAGAAAGAGGGACATAGTAAGAGAAAATGGCTGGAGGTGGAGGAGGAGCCGCGCCGCCGCCAAAACAGGAAGAGCTGCAGCCACATCCAGCGAAGGATCAGCTACCCAACATTGCTTATTGCATTACTAGTCCTCCTCCTTGGCGTGAGTTTCCTTTGTTTTGTGTTGGGATTTTTTTTCCCTCAATTTTTTTGGCTGTGCTGTAATTCTTCATCGTTAAGTTAATTTTCAGGTTATTCCAAAAGATATTATTTGTCTGGTAGTAAGGAACTTCTAAACATGCAATAATTACATTGCTTTGTTCAAATAATCATGACCCATTTAGCTACTGTTGTTTATTAGTTGCCTGTCCTTTTCATAACCATTTTGTGTTATGATGTTGCCATTTTGCTTTATTAGATCACAATTTGCGCGAAGAATATATTTATTTTCAAATATAGTGCTCTTTTTCATTCTCTGATCCTCTGTTTTTCTGATTGATTCATAGTTCTTGTTCATTTGTATGGAAATCATACTCTTCTCCGCAATTTTTTAGGGGAAAATCATATATTTTAACACTAATCATAATTGCTTGTATTTTGCATTTTAACAATGCCCTATGTATATGCATTTCACAATTCAAATTACATGTGTTCTTGATTTGATGAATTTACATTATTGGGCTATTTCCACAACTCAGCTGAGGCAATTCTACTTGGTTTTCAACACTACTTGGTGATGCTTGGAACAACGGTTTTTATACCCACTACTCTAGTACCCCAGATGGGAGGTGGAAATGTAAGCTTTAATGCCACATTTTTTTGCCCTTTGATGCTTCTTATTTCTCATATATGAATCTTTTGTTCATAATTCAAATCTCTGTTTTAGGAAGAGAAAGCAAAAATGATTCAGACATTGCTATTTGTTGCTGGATTGAACACATTGTTCCAATCATTGTTTGGTACTCGCCTACCTGCAGTAATTGGAGGCTCCTTCACCTATTTGCCGACCACTATTTCAATTGTTTTGGCTGGACGGTACAGTGATATATTGAATCCCCAAGAGGTCTCTTCATTGGAACTTCTGTCATTTGCATGTTGCTCAGTTTACTTTTTGTTTGATCACTTATGATGTGATACTGATTTGGTTTCTCTGTGATGATTATACAGAAATTTGAGAGGATAATGCGTGGAATTCAAGGTGCTCTTATCGTTGCGTCAACTCTACAGATTGTCCTTGGCTTCAGTGGCCTTTGGCGTAATGTTGCAAGGTTTAATTTATCCATGTCATTTGATTATCTCCCATACACGAGTTTTGTTCCATGTTACATATTGAATATGTAGGAAGTACTCTTCTTCGAATTTCCTCTCATATCCAGTTGTTTATCTTTGGCTTGAGTGAACATCCCAAATCATATTTTCATTTTTGTGTCATAACAACCGGCGACAAATTTCAGATTTGCTTGTTGATGCACTACCATTGCCATTTCTATGGTATTTCAGTCATGGTTTTGTAATATTGAAGAAACAGCTCAAACCAGCTAATCAATATATGCTTTTTCATATTTGGCCAGGTTCTTGAGTCCACTGTCTGCTGTTCCTTTGGTTGCTCTATCTGGTTTCGGGCTTTATGAATTTGGTTTTCCTTTGGTATGTATGTGTGCTATGGTTTGAAATTGTCTTGTGTTGCTATTCAATATTGACATTGGGTTTGTGATTTCTAGCTTGCAAAATGTGTGGAGATTGGACTTCCACAGATCATCTTTCTAGTTATTTTCTCACAGGTATAATCTAAAATATTATTATACATTGATATTTTCTTCCACATGTTATCATTGGCTCACATCTTAAATAGAAAATTTGTGAAATAGAGCAAGTAATCTTGATAAATTCTTACAGTATCTACCGCATATAATACGAGGAGAGAGGGCTGTATTTGATCGCTTTGCTGTAATATTTTCTGTGGTTATTGTGTGGATTTATGCTCATCTCCTCACTGTTGGGGGAGCATATAAAAATTCAGGACCGAAAACTCAAATAAGCTGCAGAACAGATCGTGCTGGGATAATAGGTGCTGCTCCATGGTAAGATATTTTTGGCATTTTTTTTCCACCTGATAATTAGGTTGATGTGTTCTTGAGACCTTTTGTTTATGGATGAGCACTGGCCATTGTTGCTTCCAGTGACTGCCTGTAAGAGTGTTTAATCAGAGTTATCTAAAAGGATATTGCATAGTAAACTTATTAATGAACTTAAGTTTTTACATTCTTGTGCCTGTATATGAAACACAGGATGTCATGAATTGCTTTCTTTGCTTACTAATCCTCGTTTGTTCTCTTAACATCTTTTGTATAGGATAAGAGTTCCATATCCTTTCCAATGGGGAGCTCCCACATTTGATGCTGGAGAGGCCTTTGCAATGATGGCTGTTTCATTCGTTGCTCTAGTAGAGGTTTGCTTACTTTAGCTTGCGACCCCAAGATCTATTATTAAATTTGGAGTGGTGCCTATTTCATTTAGTAGGCAATACTTCTGATACCTTGAGCTCAGTTGTGAGACAGGATTCGTACCAATGCACATATTGCATATCTCTGAGTCCAGTACTGCCTAGTAAACTTTGTCTTTCTGTTCATGAATAAACTTAAAAATTTCCTAATGTATCTCTTTTTATGTCCTAATCTTGTGTCTTTGCTGAACGCCATACAAAATCTATTATCTTTGTAATGCTTTATAACTTGATTTTTTTGAAATCACATGGAATGTTTGATGCAAGTGACATTTTCTACATTTAGCTCACTATATTCATTTATGATCAATTGAAATTCACTCACACCTTTTTTAATTCATATTTTCAAAATCTACTGAAATCTACTGACTCTTTTGATGATTTAACAGTCCACTGGCGCTTTCATTGCTGTATCAAGGTATGCAAGTGCCACTCCATTGCCACCTTCTATACTCAGTCGTGGTGTTGGTTGGCAGGTACAAGTTCTGTGTTTTCTCTATTGTTTTGGCACTTAAAAACTCATTGCTTCTTAACAATCTAGTTTCTGTTACCTGCCTATATCTAGTAAGATAGCTGAAGATAGGATTTGGTTGGATTTTTTGGCTAAAGTTGTGTCTATAATGTTTTATTTTTTTGTCATGCCAAATTGGATTGACTGTGACCTAATTTGTTTTTGTCCTAATCTCAGGGGGTTGGAATTCTCTTCTCTGGGATATTTGGAACTGGCAATGGATCATCAGTATCTATGTAAGTTTTCTTTGTGGCAATCTCTTCTTTCTCTTCCAAATGATAACTGCCCATTATTCTCTTGCGAAATTATCCTTTTATTTTTTTCTTTGAATTGGCATGTGAGGCTTTCTTGGTTTAACTGCAGTGAAAATGCTGGTCTACTGGCATTGACTCGTGTTGGCAGCCGAAGGGTGGTTCAGATATCAGCTGGTTTCATGATTTTCTTCTCAATTCTTGGTAGTACTCTAACTCTCTCTGCCACTCTCTCTCTCTCTCTCTCTCTCTCTCTCTCTCTCTCTCTCTCTTTCTATCTTAAAAGAGTTACATGCTTATGCTTGGTTTTATAGGGAAATTTGGTGCTGTCTTTGCTTCAATTCCAGCTCCAATTGTTGCAGCTCTCTATTGCTTTTTCTTTGCCTATGTTGGTATGTCCTCTCAAATTGTGCAATCTTTTTATTGTCATAATACAGTTAAAGTTCAAGTATTTCGTATTACACATGAGCAGGTTCAGCTGGTCTCAGTTTCCTTCAGTTCTGCAACTTAAATAGCTTCAGGACAAAGTTTATACTTGGATTCTCTATTTTCATGGGCTTATCAATACCACAGTACTTCAACGAGTACACAGCCATTAATGGCTATGGCCCGGTCCACACTGGAGCTAGATGGGTAACAAACTTGACCTCATATTTTCTAACCGTTTTCAAACGTTGTTCTGTTTGTTCCTTAGTGAACTTTGTTCTTCTGTATGTTGTGGCAGTTCAACGACATGATAAATGTGCCGTTTTCGTCTGAACCTTTTGTTGCTGGCCTGTTAGCATTCTTCTTAGATACCACATTGCACCATAAAGACAATCAAACAAAGAAAGACACAGGTATGCACTGGTGGGACAAATTTCGGTCATTCAAGACCGATACGAGAAGCGAAGAGTTTTATTCCCTGCCTTTCAACCTCAACAAGTTCTTCCCATCTGTGTGATTCCGGAAAATGTAATTCTGGACCCAAATATTTCACTGCTAACATTGATCTTCATCTGTTTTCAGCTCCAAAAAAACTAGGACTTGGGAATATATATGTATAATACTTGTTTCTGATAACATCCCTTTCTAATTTTTGTCATTAGCACGAAAGCAAAACTACTATCCTTCTTTAGGTTGTATGCTTTTACTGTGAATTTCATGTCTGCTGGGATTAGCAATCTTTTTCAGATGGACATGGCCTTGTCTGAGCGAACAGATTGCTGCGAAAATGAAGCTAGAAGGAACTAAAACTACATGCTAATTTTGATGATAACAGCTAACTTTTGATCATATTTAGGAATTGGCTAAAACATAATGAAGACAATAATCCATCCACAGAGATATGCTAAGACAACTTGAGTTGGTTAGATGGGCAAGTTGCCTCCCAATTTTCTGTCCCCAGCAACTAATAACTCAGATTTCAAATCTTTGAGTTGCAAGTGGTTAAAGATCAACATCCTTCCCTCGTCCGCTCGAATAGAACAAGTTGCTTGCTACCTATATATTTCTGTTAGATCCTTAATCTTTAAAGCAGGCAGGGTACTTCTGAAAATCTAAATTTCTAATATGAACTATGGAAGAGTTCACATGATCATGTTTTTGAATTTGGTCAATAATTCATATTTATTTCTGTAATGAAAATTTCAGTGGCATTCCATATAATGCTCCAAAAATTTTAGTGTTGACCACAAGTTTAATACATTGAGTTTGCATTTTTTTGGAAATGTCCCACCATTTTGTTGGTGGGTTCATGCATTCTACATATGTTTGATACTAAATTTGTGAAATTTTTTTTATTAAATACTTATTTTCAATGATTGGGCAGCATGCTGTGAGATAATTATTTCATTCTTTTTTTTCTCATTATATGCAGAGGAATATGCTTTAAAAACTAAATTCTTAAACTGAATTAATTAATGAAATTATTATGGGGCATGGAGGCCCCATCCCTTTTTTTTGGGAATTCAAAGAAAATTTCCTGGAAGTTCAGAACTAAGACAAGAAAGGAACTGACTACATAAAAAATAAAAGAAAAGAAAAATCAGGTGATCAATAACAAATTTGGTACTTAATTTAATGAAAAAAATAAATAAATTATCTGTGACTGACAACTGACAAGTTAGAGAAGATGGTTGGCTCTATAATTTGGGCATCATAAATCTGAAAGTGTCTCCAAAAAAAGAGGCAAAAGCAGTAGCTGAATTGATAAATCATAGAAGAAATAGGTGACAAAGTGACCACAACAATTGGTCATGTCTATTTCTGATATATATTCATGAAAATCATAGAAATCTTCCTGCCTAATCAATGTCTCAATTACCTTTTAATCTCAAATACAATGCACATAATCACCATTTTTAAAAGTGAAAATCTTTTGTGTTATGCATGAATTTGCCTTTATCTCTCATTTTATTATGTCTTACAATAATACTTTAGTCTTTACTATTATTAATACATCATCAATAAATTCATGAAGTTTGAATTAAAGTTATTGTTAATTAATGAAATTTACTCCTACAAAATTAGATGCACTTTGAAAAATTAAAGTGTCTAAATGACTTTTTTTCTTAATAAGCACAAATGCCTTAACAACCATAATAATAATAGTATTCTTTAAATCAATAAATTTTAATTTAATAGTATTAATTTTATGATCAAAATTGTAAAATTTTAAATTTTCAATAGGATCGCTTGTAAAAAAAATAACTAATGCCTCTTTAAAAAATCTAATCTACAAATGTCTTTTTTTTTTTTGGGTAGATAGCTTGAACTTTAATTCTACTAGTACTTGATTGCAACAAGGTCACTGAACATATTATTTGCCTCGAGCTCATAACTAGTGTTGACCCAATTATGGTTTCATAAAGTTTGCAAGCATATGATTGCATAAAATCACATAGCAAAATCTGATCATGATCATGCCATTAACATTAAAAAAAAAAAAGAAAAGAAAGTTTTTCTTTTCTTTTCTTAATTTCTTTATTTTAGTTTGATTCCGGAATTTAAAAATCGTAGCATAAAAAAAAAAAAAAAACTGTGCCACATGTTTTGGTGTTGTTCCAATGCAAATCTGCATCACAATAGGAAAAGTTGGTGAGTGATTCCAATTTTTTTAAGTTAAAAAGTTAGGTTTCCACTAGCTGGAATGCAGTGAAGATGCTGCATTATCTCCTTAAAACACCTTTAAATTGCTCCATTAGTGAGTAGAGAATATGCCAATTCTTGATCATATTGACTCTTCAAGAGTTCATGGAGAGTGTATTTCAATGGAATTTTCCCTTTTTTTTTAGTTTTCTTTTTTCCTTTTTATTTTGAACTTATCCATTCAAATTATTAAAAATTTTCTGAATTTTCTTGTTCTGTTATTATTATTAAAGGGAAATCAGCCCACATCTTTGACCTTTAATCATAGTGATTCTAACCATATTGTACTCAAATTATTCTTACAGGACACATTCTGCTAACTTACGACATTTTCCATTTTCCTAAGTGGGACACGTAGTTGTGAAATATAATAACATTAATCTAAATCATCTCTTCTCAGTGCTCCTATATATCAGAGCTTCTTTGTTTCTTTATATATATCAGAGCTTCTAATGTATTGAATACTAATAACTAATTAACCTCTTTTGCTTTATATATAGGGAGTTGAGTCATCAAAATAAAGTTAGCTTGTTAGATTATTGGTATACAATAATTAGGATTTATGAAGTATCGGGTTCGAATATTTAATTAAATCCGTTATAAAAAAAAATAACAGCACTTTAAAATATGTAACATTTTCATTAAATAAAATCCTTTGTGGGGATTATGGCAATGTTGTAACTTTCTCCTATGTTTGCCAAATACAAGGTCACACTAACATATGCTACATCATCCCCCAACAAAAATTAAACAAATATTTTAGAAAAATTATTTATAAATTTCTTAAAATTGAACTTCAATTGAGTTCTGATTTTTTTTTTTTTTTTGAGACTTGTTAGAATATACCTTCTATTTTTAGTAGTTTAAAAACATTAGAGAAAAAAATGAACAAGAAAAATAACCCAACAGAGATATGGTAGAGAAATAGGAAACAAAGGCCAGCAATTTTCTATATTTCTTGAAGAAAGTGATTGATATGAGCAAAGAAATGCAAAATGAAACCAAGTGTGAAACATATCATTTTATTCAACCAATACAGACAACAGACAGAAAGTTAGTAATACATGACTGCCTCGATCTGCCAGGTTTTTACCCACCTTCTTGTGGCTATATTTTTTCAATCTCAAAAATAATTTTTGTTTAAAAAAATGTATAAGAACTTTATGATGGTTTATTTCTTTTTCTAGTATAATTTAAATTCGTAGCTGATAGATTTATTAAAAAAATAAAACAGTTTTAAAAATATTTTATATCTAAAATTTGAACTCTAAATCGATGTGTTCTTACAGTCTAATCTCACTCTTAGGAGTTTTGTTTTGTTTTTTTTTCATACTAACTATTTTTTATCTATAACAGAACGTGTTCCATGTTTCTATATTTGGAGCTGCACATGAACATATATCCTTCTAATTAGTGACATTAGTTGAGATGTTCCTTCTTTTTTGTTCTTTAATTAATCTTCAACTTCAATTAGTCATCTTTTGTTTGTGGACATGTTCCTTAAAATATTATTGAGTATATATATATATATATAGTTGTATGCATTAAAGGGGAAGAAAGTAAAGAAAACAACTTTGAATATCATATGTTTGGCCAAAATTAAAACAAATAAACCCCACTGGACCAATGTTTGGTGCCAATTTAATTAGAAAATTAGAATGTTTTTAAATAGGGAAGCCAATATCATACCTAAATTTGTTGCCCCCACAAGGCACAATAAACATTACTTTTGTTAGATTTTTGAATTTCATTCACTAGTAATATTCAATTTAATAATATTATTTGTCTCAATTTATTTTATACCAATTTATCTCAATTATATTAATGTATTTGTATTTTAATATAAATCAAGCAGTATAAATAGATAGATTGATAAAGTACAAATATTTTAATATATATTAAATAGAAAATATTAAAAAATAGTTAGAATAAATAATATTTTTCTATATAATTTAATTAGACCCCAACCCATTTAATATTAAATTACGAACCAACCAGTTTCCATTAAAAATTGGGGTTTGCAGTCCCCTACAAGAGTCATCTTTCAACAAGAGATTGTTGTTTCAGCATTTAATATTTGAACCAACATTGCACATGGCTTACATAGACTGACATTAAAATCAGATATGTTTACACAAGTGAATCATAGAAGAAAAAATTTTCAAACATTGGGATTCAAATAGTATAACATCTTGTGCCAGATTTACATTATTAGTCAAACACAGATCCTATCTTCAAAGATTCATATCTCTTCCCTCACCTTGCTAACTCTTTGCTCTTAATCCAATGATAAAACATGTTTTTGGACTTTGAATTGACATATATATTTTTGGATTGTTGATTTTCTTCTCTTTTTTCATGACATTAAAGATTTTAATTTTTTTTTGCTCAATTTACTATATATTTAGTATTTTGATATGTCACACGTAATGAACTGTTTAAATCACAAAATATTCATTCAATGGTTGAAATTATAAATCAATAAATAGCCCAGATCATCCAACCGTAAACTGATTTTTTCTTTTACCCATTATAAAAAGTCAATTGAAATTCATTTGTAAAATTGATTTGAATACAGAAAAATTCAAAATATTATGCCTTTAGAAACTAATATGATTATATCATCACTCATTAATCAATATAATATCCAATTAATCTTTCATCTCTTTCATTGTCTTTAGTGATTCATTAAAATTTCTAAACTGTTGTTCAAAAATTAATTTTTTATTTAAATCAAAGAAATTGAAAATAATTTTATTTTTGAACCAAAATGTCCAGACAATTGGAAGGCCGGCTGCCAACTTCTTTAATGATAAAAAATAATAACATATAAATATGTATTACAATGTTGGTTTTTTTTTTCTTTTTTACAAAAATTACAATAATGTTGGCTAGAAATATAAAAATATGAATATGGGTGCATTTTGTTTATTTAATTGGATATGGGTCATAATGATTTGTTCCAAATCAACCTTCCACACCGCTATAGCAAGAAGGAGCTGAGACTTTGCTTGTTCATGTCGCCAATATAATTCGAAAAATCATCTTATGAAAATTAATCTTGATTATATTATATGTTCAATTTGAATTGCATTGGACTTTGGAGGCTTTTGTTTTTTTTTTTTTGCTTAAAATGTTATTTAACAATTTTGATTTGAACATAGTGGATTTGCTTTATATCAAAACCCACTCAGGACTAAATTACTGATTGCTTTTTTTTTTTTTTTTTGAAAGGGACTAAATTACTGATGCTAATCCAAAAAGGTAATCAATATCATAAATATGCTAATACAATAACTTAATGATAAAACAGAATATTGAGTAAAGAATGAAGTTTAATCATACTAAAAGGATACCAATCTTCAATACTAATAAATTGTTACATAACTTCTCCATTTAAAAAAAAAATTTTAAGTTTGAGCGTTCGATATGAAATTATTTTAAAATTATAATAAAAGTATTTTACTGTTATTCAGAATTAAACCTGCATTTTCTAAAATAGTTAAATTATTTCTAACAAGATACCAATCTTTCTTTATTAAAATTTAAGCAATTATAAACTAGTTCGAGAGGTCTTATATACAATACCCACCAACAATAAAATGTATAAAAAAAAAAATGGAAATTTGTTTACTTAGCAGAAAAAGAGAAGAAATTTGTTAATTTGAAAAAAAAGAAAAGGGTTAAAATTTTATACCAAGGAAAGAGCCAAAGGGCATTGACAAATGCAGATAAGGGATAGGGTGGGTGTCAGTGTCCTTCCGGAGGAATCTGCCTCTCACGCCTCCCCACAACTCCTTCCTTCTTTCTACCTTTGCCTACTCATTTTTATTTTAAACCCACCCCATAATAATAATAAGTAAAAAAAGCCATCGACTCCGTGGACAACGCCGGACATGTCCGGCCATGCTTCCATCACCTGACGTCTATCCACGTGGCAAACCCAGCAGTCCCGAGGGGTTGCCGGTTCGAATTATTTTAATGTCAAATTTTATAATAAGAAGAGAATTTAAAATGTCAATTTTATGTGAATTAATTAAAATTTAATGATAAAATTGACCACGTAAAGAATTTAGTTAGTTGGGAAATGAGAGACGGCATGCTTAGCTCTTTGCCCTTTGCTTGAATAAGACACCACCCTAATATATATACTACTTGCTTATATTTGTTGTCTTAGTAGGAGCTGTATAGAAAGAGACTGCCTCTTCCTTCTTATCTTTCTTTCCTTCTTCTTCTTCTTCTTCTTTATAGCCCAGCAGAGAGAGATCGGATATGGGAAACTGTCAAGCCATAGATGCAGCAGCCTTGGTCATTCAGCATCCCAGTGGCAAGATTGAGAGGTTCTATTGGCCTATTCCAGTCAGTGAAGTCATGAAAACCAATCCTGGCCATTATGTTTCTTTGATTATTCCATTGCCTTCTGTTTCTGAGGAATCTACTAACACTAATACTCAACACAACAAGACTGTTCAGTTCACTCGTGTTAAGCTTCTTAGGCCTACTGATACTCTTGCTCTAGGCCATGCTTATCGCCTTGTTACTACTCAAGGTCTGAGACTGAGAATGTGAATTTCATAAATAACACAATAATATCTAATTAATTATTATGGCTGTTTTCAGTTTCTAATTTTCTCTGTATTTTGTTTTTGGGTTGTAGAGGTTATGAAGGTGTTGAGGGCAAAGAAGTATGCAAAAATGAAGAGGGAGCAACCAGAATCAGTAAATGAAAAGCCCCAAATGGCTTCAGAGAAGGAAATGAGTTCAGATTGTGAGGCTGGAAACAAACCTGACATTCACAGGGATATGGTCAAAATTCATCAGGTATTAATTAATATACTCACACTATAGTTCTCCATCATTAATTACCAATTTCATTCTATCATTTGATCATAAATGAATGATTATTATTCATTTAGACATGAAGATAATCGAATAAGATTTTGACTTTTATTATTATTTGTTGTTTTATCCGTAAAAGCTGGAGAACACAACTGTAATCCATACAAAGAGTACAATTCACTTTTGAAATACTTCATTCTCGTTCATGAAAATTGAGCATTGTGATAATGCTATTTTCAGGCCCCGAAACACGAAAGACACCGACCAAGGGCGCCCGCCAACAACTCCTCCGCCGTGGTGAGGTCAAAATCATGGCGCCCGTCTTTACAGAGCATCTCCGAGGCTGCAAGCTGATTGTGAAATTCTTGGATAGCCAATGAAAGATTACAGCAGATTCCTTCCACAATGACGGAGGCTGATCAAATTTGGACGCCTCGCACACAAAAAAATAGGGGTCATCATCAAATCAAACCATTGTAAACCAAAGCTGGCAATTTCAAACCATTTTAAAGTAATAAGAAATCTGTATAGCTGCAAAAAAAAAATTGATGGATCTGACATAGTTTTACAAGAAAATATTTTCTCAATGAGCTTTAGTTCAACAGTATTAGAGTTGAATTATTTCCAGTACATGAGATTAGAAGGAAAGAACTTGTAAAACTAAAAAAGAAAAATTCGTTTAGGTAGTTCCAAAATTCCCAGTCCTTATCAGCATGGCTCTGAGCGCACAAGAAGGATTCTCTAGAAGCTAAAGGTGCTCCAGGCATTTTCTTCTCCTTAAGGGCAACCAACATATCAGTGAATGGTTCCACCAATAATGTTCCAGGTCCTCCATACTCCTGCAAGAAGTCACTAAAAATCTATTTCCAATACCACAAGCTACTTAGCATCAAAAGAAAATTTGAATTTTTGTGCTTTAATGTCTAAGCTTCAAACACATAGGTAGCACATGTATATGTTGATGTTGCTAACATTGGACTTAGCATGCACAAAAGGTTAGAATCAATTAATGGTATTGTCTTTGTTAAAATGCTTAATTATTGTAAGCCCGGATTTTTTTTTAGGGATCAATTATTAACTATTATCAAGTCAAGCAAACGCAAGGCTCCTATGAGAGAAGAAAAAGGATGGTTGACCATGCTATAATGAATCAGTACTTGAGAAGCCATAATTAAATTAGTGGTAGTATGGGGCTATGGGCTAACAAGATTTGACTATGGCTTCAAAATCCTGATGTTTACCAGCAGTGTCAACCAGTCATGTTACCACAAAATACTAAGGAGTAAGGACCCATAGGGGTTATTTAGAATAAGGGAAATGGGTAGAAATACTCTTTTTGATCGCATTCAGCAACACCAAGATCTAGCTTGAGATCAAGTGATGTAATCCTTCCCTTACTATGGTTTCCCATTATCATTTATCAGGTCCAAGAGTTGAGTTCTGAATACCAACATCGACCTGCAGCACCATAAATAAAAAAGTCAAAAAAGGAAAAAGATTTATATTATTTCCTCACTTCTGTGTACAGTCATCATAAGCAGTTGTTCACTATGCAAAGTCATTCCTCTTCTGTGTTTTCTTTAAAGTGTTGTTATGATTGGGTAATGTATTAGAATTGTTTAACTTGACATTTCATTTTCAAGAAAGCAAATTTAAATTAAAAAAAATAATCAATGTCATTTTCTTAATTGATTTTTCATGTCCAGACAAAGAGGGGAGAATGGGGATGGGGGTTGGCCGGTGGGGTGGCCTATTAACGACATAAACCACAGAACTTCGAAGAGATACAAGGAGCTGAAGGGCCAAAGATTCAGTGGTTTTGGCAAGAGAAATTTAAAATGTAATTGCCCCACCAAATGGCCATACCATTTTCTTTAAGCATGTGCCTCAAACTCGTTCTACCAAATGCCTGACACTATCCACAAAATTCCCGGAAGAAGCAAATTCTGTCATTTATCTTGTGATCAGATTTGAGCCAGTGCTCGTGGTTTTGGGCCAAAACCCTTTCTTGGCCATCGGAATCATGCATTACTCGTCTCAGTTTATATGAGAGAGGCATTTTTTATTTTCAAACAGAATTATTTCCTTGCCCTTGTGCTTCCACACATGCAAGATGGCTTGTTGTCATCATACTCAGACAATCTCTTCTCCAATAATTTTTTCAGCAGACTATTTCGTCTAAGGATCACATATTATATCAATGGAAGGATAAAACTGACCACAAGGCATGCCGAAAGGCCCAGACAACTTGCACACAAGTCCTTTAAATACATAAAAGAATTTTGCTGGACATTCTTTATGTGTGATTTTCATTTTAATGTGTGGATGGTGACATGAGTGTTAATCTAGATTTTTGCTAGAACTTAGTACCCTAACGAATAAGAATGTTCTCTCTAACAAATGCGGATATCTTTCTACTTCAGAGCGAAGATGTCAGCCATAAATGAGGAGACCAGGGTTTGTTGAAGCCTTAAATATGCTAATAAATGGATATATTCTCCAACATCCCTATAGAGATCAATCGGCCCCAAATTAGTAATGAAAAGAATTTCACGTTAAAGAAAAGGAAAAAAAAAGTCTTAGCCCTTATCTTCTTTGATTATCAATATTGCTGGTATGATAACATATTTCCCTGAGAGTCAACTCTCTCAACTAGCCAATATCAATTAAGTACCACGAAGACTAAAATTCACATAAAACATTCACCTCCAGAAGCAATAAAAGAACCTAAATGTCAGAAGGTTTATTTGTGCTGAACCAACTACTTCCCTCAATGATATAGTTCCATATCATGTCAGTGCCAAAGTCAGAGGAACTAATAGAAGACTAGAAGTATAGAACAGTAATTTCAATCGGGCCCAGGCAGCAAGTCAGGGTACATTTAAGTAAGACAAATTATTTCATAACTCAATGGTGTGACAAGAAGGAGGGCTCAAATTTGAGCCCCCTACCCTGAAAATTGAAGATTTTTCCTCTGTTTGCTGGGTTCAGCACTTTGTTTCCGCTTAGCTACTAACAAATAACCATACTAGGGTATTACGCGGAAAAATGAAATAAAAGAACTCCCTAGTCATTAGTCAGGGAAAGTGCTAAACTCCCCCAAACTCTATAACTTTAATTCATAGCTTCACTTGCACATTTTTTCGAGTAGGTCATATTCAAATGTCTGTTTGTAAGTCAATGCTTAATTGCAACCAGATTAACAAGTTATCCACCTAAAAAAGATCACTAAATACCTCTTTAAACACCGCAAACAAACAACGAAAGCATAATCAAGTTAATAATTGACCCCTAAAAACAAAAAAAGCAAAGAAAAGAAAAAATATACCTCCGCGCAAACATCAACTACTTTATCAAGATCATCACCAAATGTTTCCCTCTCCTTGGACAGTTTGCTCATCAGCTCAGCTCTAAACTTCTGGGTCTCCTGCAATAACCGAAAATTAATAACGTATACGTAGGATGAAGCGTTTACCACTGTGCCAAAAACAATTGTTTATGACAATGATGCAGCTTTATTTCCTTCAATCCAATGTGGATTCTTGTAGGTCACCCCCATAGTTCACTACTACAGCGCAGAGTCTTACTACTGAATAGTGGACGGACATAAGAGGTTTCGCAAAATACATGAGTACCTCGGCACGTTGGGCTGTCAAGCACGGATGCAGTGCCCAAACGCGACAACGAATCCCTAAGGGTGATCACGGATCCCATAATCCAACAATCTCCCCCTAGCGACACCTAGGGAATTCGAACATGCGACCTCACTCTAAAATATTATGGAAATAATTTTTAAATAATTTTGAATTTTAGTTTTTATTTGAATTAATAGAACTCTAAATAAATCTATAAATATTTTATTAGTTTAAATTTTGATTGTAACTATTTTTTATTGATGAAATCTTTGGTTACTTTTTTCTCTGTATATATGTTCCACTTGAATAAATAAATGAGTATTTTTCCTTTCTTCATTTCTATATTATGTTTCTACTCCATTTTTATTAAATTTTTCCAACTGTAGTATTAGAGCTATAATTTGTCTTATAGAGCTTATGTTTTAAATAGGACCTAATCAAGTCTTTAAACTGCAAAATTTTTTTCAAAATTTGAGAAAAAGCTTTCCAAAAGACCTGCAAGTCACTAAACTGCTAAAATATTTTCAATAGACTTACATGTCACTAAACTGTAAAATATTTCTCAAAGACTTGCAATATATTTCCAATTTTTTAAAAATTTACAAAATATTTTCAAAAACTTGAAAAATATTTTCAAAAGACTAGCAAGTCTCTAAATTGTAAACACAATTTCAAATCAAGTTTATAACTTTTAAATAAAAAAATATTTTAAAGGACTAACAAGTCTTTAAATTGTAAACCAAAATTTCAAAAAATCAACAAGCATGAAATAAGAGATCTACAAGTCATTAAACTGCAAAAATTGCTTTCAATGAAGAACTTTAAGAAGACCAAGAAATAATTCTATTTCATAAAAAGACCGCTTTCAAGATTGCATTGCAGAAAAAGAAAAGAAGAAAAACTTGGTGTTTACCACCTCAATGCCAATGAAGAGTGTTGAAATTATAGCATTTAGGTGGAATATTCAAAAGAAATATTATGAAAATAATTTTTAAATAACTTTGAATTTTAGTTTTTATTTGAATTAGTAGAAATCTTAATAAATTTATAAATATTTTATTAGTTTAAATTTAAATTTTGATTATAACCCTCATTAATTAATGAGATATTTTATTACTTTTTTCTATATATATATATATATATATATATGTTCCACTTGAATAAATAAATGAGTAATTTTTCTTCCTGCATTTTTATATTATGTTTCTACTCTATTTGTGTTAAATTTTTTCAACAGTATACAAGAAAAAATAGACACATGGATGCATAAGTCAGTTTATAAACACTCAGTGATTGAGCAAATTCAGGGATGGGGTCAGGGTAAACGTACTTCTGGGGAGTGGAGGTGGCTCTGGGAAGGTTCCTTGATATGGGTTTGAAGGAAGGAGCAGATAGTTCAAGTATAAAGCAAGGTATCCGTTCGATATGAGGAGTGGTGGAGGTTCATACTTTGGAGGGAGAGAGAAGTGGAGATGCAGAGACAGTGCAGAGAAGGGCCATGTGACGTGAGGAGGGGAAATGATACTGTTTTTCATCGAGAAAAAGACCCAGTTGTCGAATTTCAATAAATAATGAGCTATTTTCCAAATTACTATATTTAAATTTAATTACATTTTTGTCAAAACAAACATTTCCATTTGCGATAAAATCTCTCTCTTTCCTTTTATAATTTATTTCTTTCTTTTTTGACAAATTTTGAATTTGTTTGACATTATTTATTGAGTCTGAACCATTTTTAACTAGTACTTTAATATGATGAAAAAATTATGACGAGTTTGAACTATCGATTCCAATAGCAATTTTATCGAATTTGGTATCGACATGTGTTTCCAAATCTTCAATTTCTAGAAGAGAGAGAAACAAATGATCTGCTGTAAAAAAGAAAAAGATGAGACCAAAAAAGATTTGGTGGTCCTATGTGCAATGGATATTGCTCCATAGTGCTCTAATAATAGTGGATGAGTTAATATGATAATTATTTATTGCAAATTTCTATTTTTCAAATTTTATTTTATTTTTCTAGGTTTTAGTTTCTGCTGATCAAACAATTGGGTTGTCTCCTACAACTAGATTTACTCATTTTTTGCAATTCCTTTTTTTTTTTTTTCTAGAAGTCTTCTAATTAAAAATTCAGTTTTGAGTTTTTATTTGGTTTTTTTAGTGTTTCTGTTGTTCCTCATCTATATTTTGTGATTGATTAGAAAATCAATAGTGAAGAGAGCAATCAGAATTCAAGCAATCTTACTTGGGTTAAGGTTCTTCAGATCCGAGAATTTTTTTAATTTTATGTGCTTCATTTTTAATAATAATAATAATATGTAAAACTTATATTGTATATATAACCACTGTATATATAATTAACATATGTTTTGTAATTATTTTGTAATTGTTTGATTGTTACTTCAAATTTGAATCCAATTGAAAACACAACATCTTTCACATTTTATCATTATTCACGTGTGCATATAATATATATATAACCAAAATATAAATTAAGATTATATGTTTAATAAATTTATTGTTATTTTGAAAATATAATTTTAGAATATTTTAATTCATACACTTTATATATGCCATATATATAATTTCATACAACTGCATACTATTACCTTATGATAAGCTTTATTATTTTTTTATGTAGCAAAGACTATTAATTAGGCCATTTATTAATGTAATATATATATATATATATATATATATATATAGTATATAAAAGAAAAAAATAGAAACAATGAAATAACTCCCAAATTATTTCCATTAATCACACCTAAAATTAAATTTGGTAATAGCCAGCCATTACTGTATAAATTTTCTTAGTTCTGTTAATTTTAAAATTTTATTTAGCATAAACTATTAATTATGACGATAAATTTTGTTATGTCAATATCCCATTTTCCGCCGAGTTTCAGAACCCGCCTTATCCCTTAATGACATGCAAAGTTATAGGCCCATTATCATGAAGAGGCTTACTTATTTCGGTCCATTATTAGCCCAATGGGCTATTGAAAGCCCAGGGGAACTAAAACTTGCCCTGCGCACTGAAAAACAGAATAAATTCACATTATGGATGTTGAATTTGATGTCTCCAATTTTTTATGAGGGAAAAAAAAAACATTTTGCGACTTAAATGTTATGTATTAGGTAATTAAGTTTTTTTAGTTAAAAATTTATTTGATTAACTTCTTACATTTTTAATCTTAAATTAATTTAGTATTGTAACTATTAAATTTACTCAATTAGCAACTTGACCTATTACGTTTAAATTCCTTTAAAAAAAAGGGAATTTTTCATAATTATATAAAAAAAACTCTCAATGTTTTTTCAATTTTACTAGAAAGTACTTTTTACAATTACATCAGCACCTCCTGTATACCTTAGTTATATTTTGAGAATACTTTCCGCCTAAAATAGTTGTAAACAAATGCTCTAAGAATCCAGTATACTTTGGGCATACCTTGGGTATATTTTAGAGATACTTTCGGCCTAAAACAATTGTCCACAAAGGCTATAAAAGTCTGTTATACTTTGAGCATACCTTAGGTATATCTTGGGGATACATTCGGCCTAAAACAGTTATAAACAAATGCTATAAATTCCGGTATACCTTGGGCATACTTTGAGTATATCTTGGGAGTCTAAAACAGTTGTGAACAAATGCTATAAAGTTTGGCTTACCTTGGGCATACCTTATGTATATCTTAGGGATATTTTCGACATATGGACAACAGTTTATAAAGTTCGGTATACCTTGGTCATACCTTAGGTATATCTCGGGAATACCTTCGGGCTAAAACAGTTGTGAACAAAGGCTATAAAGTCTGGTATACCTTGAACATACCTTGGATATATCTTAGAAATTTCTTGAGAATTTATAGGGAACATCTCGAGTATACCTTAAGAATACCTCAGTATACCTTGATTGAAGTGCAAAAA
The DNA here is from genome assembly GCA_949630135.1 of Balakata baccata. Lineage (NCBI taxonomy): Eukaryota > Viridiplantae > Streptophyta > Magnoliopsida > Malpighiales > Euphorbiaceae > Balakata > Balakata baccata. The sequence goes on along the minus strand of CATIWF010147378.1, from coordinate 11,833 downwards.
TTTTCAACAAAAAAAAGAAGAAATAAAAAGAAAAATAAAAAAACTTGAGATGTGCAGAACAGTCTAGCAATAAAGAAGAAGATAATATATTCAGAGACCAAACAAAGCATGAAAACCTTACAAAAGATTTTTCAACAAAATCTTTGAGACAATCTAGTAGGCAAATGTTCAAATCCATAGAGTTGCACACCATCGCAATCAACAGCTTCAACTTGATCGTCGCCTCACTGAACAAGCAATCACCTGTGCCCACTACCTTAGCATTATCTGTAGATTGTCACCTAAATGCAATTTTTCCGAGAAACAAACACACCTCAGTATATAAAAATAAAAATTTTCTTAACAACTAACAACTTAAATAGCAGAGAAAGAAGATGTAAGGAAATCAAATTGGTAATCTGGGCCAAAGATAGTGTGAAGACTGCCGAGAACAAAGGAAGGGCTACAGTCAAATGTTGTGGATAAAAACGACATGGGATAGGGAAAAAAATGTAGAATTGAAAAAGTAAGTACAAATGAAAATAAAAATAAAAATCATTGGTAATATTGAAAAGAAAACTTAAAACATGGTGAAGGGCGAAAAACCCTAAAAAAAAACTATTAAGTTTAAACTAATTTAGTCCCTGTTATAAAATAATTATATTTAATTAGTGATAATTTAGAGTTTTAATTGAATAAAGTTTCAATTTATCCCTATGATATGAATTATCAATAAGTTATTGGATAAGTTTTTATTTAAAGGATCAAAATTGGTTTGGTAGGTCAATCGAATAAGTTTTGATTGAAAACTTTAATTGCATAAATTCATAAATTTTAAAGATTAAAATATTTATTTTTCCGTTTTTATACTGAAAAAAATAAAATTTTTGTGAAATAAAAAAATAAAATTTTATAATTAGAGATTTCAAGTTCGAACTGCGAATTTAGATTAGAAGATAGTTAAAATAAAAATTGTAAAATTATATGCTAAGCTTATGTAATGTAAAGTGAAAGCATTTCCCTGTTTCTCCGAACATAAGAGGCTAAACAAATCAGTTGTACTGTTAAAACTTTATAATTAATGTGATTAAAGTAGTTAAAATATATGCAAATATCTGTTCAAGCATGTGGCATTTTATTTATTATATAAATGTCTTGATAAAAAGCTAAATCTTTAAGGTCTAAATCCTCATTAAATGAGATTAATTAATTAAATTTGAAAACCACCTTTAAACAAAATTCAAAAGTTGTATAAAAAGGGTGTTGGAAAATAAACACACAAACACACACATATATATATATATATTTAAATTAACAAATCAAATCCAATAGAATATCTCTTTTGCTTAATGGCTATCTTTTGAACCCATCAATTCTCTTATATATTCCCTAAACTTTGATTCAATTGTGAGTGTAATTTGTAATATTCATGCGCTCTATTTATTTATTTTTTTTAATGTTCTCTATTCCTATTTCTTTTTACACAAATTTTCAATATATATAACTTTTTCCATAATTGTATATCTAATCAATTATGTATACGATGTTTGAGTATATAGTTAATATATTATAACTTTTATTTACATTAATAATAATGCACTTAACCAATAAGTTTAGAAATTAAAGTTGTGAGTATTAAATTCGAATATCTAATCAGATTCTTTGTAGTAATAATAATAATAATAATAATAATAATAATAATAATAATAATATACTTAAAATCTGCTGTACGTTAAAATGCTTAATTGGATGCCAATATTTAGGTCCAAAATGTTGTGTGTATATATAGAGAGAGATGAAGTTGAGATGTCAATATCTTCACTTCCTTCATATACCTTTTCTTTTCTTTTTTCCTTGTCCTGAAGTTTAAAAATAATTTCACTTTGGGAAGATTGATGTGGAATGCACAATAAGCTCCTATTGCTTGAGTATATAGTTAATTTCAAGTGCTAAAAAAAAAAAAGGAGTTGGAATTATATATATATGTAAGTACATTAGATCATGTATGGAAAATGAGATATACCATTACTATGAACTATTGGGTGTTTATTATTATTTTTTTAAAAAGGAGAACCTCACATCCCTAATTAATAGAACAATACCCTTATATATCTATTAATTTGTTATTTAATTTATCATATAACTATCAACAATGACTAAAGATAGAAGCAAATCTTTTTGATAAAGCTTCACTTCCATATTCAAAATGGGTCTTATCTTAATTACATTTGTCGATGCACATTTCTAATTTTATAGTACAAAGCTTTCGGCTAAACAGCAAATTTTCTTTTGTGTAACGAATCTAATCCATCCTTCTTTTTTCTTTTTTTTTTTCCAATTTGGTTTCTTTTTTTACCCTAATGACCAAAACCCATTAAATTCTTGCCATATTTGGAAACTTGTAGTACCGATTTCCCTTTACTTATTGAACTTAATTATCACTCGATCAGCTTTCACTTTAGACCACTAATATTTATATGAAAAATATCATTCGTCCTATCTTTTTTTTTTTAACCATATTCTGCCCAATCAATATTACTGGTCCATCTACTTATATTACTCAATATGTATTAAAAGTACTAATAATGCAGTTGGAAAATAATGTGGTACAAAATAAGTTAGACAATGTAATATTATATATATATAACAATTTTTGACTATGTACATATGTAAAGAGAGGGAATACAAAATTAAATATAAAAATAGGGTTTTGGGTAGGTGAAAACATTTTTAAGTTTGATGATTGAAGAGAAGACTCTTTTTGTGTCCACTCTAAATTAATGAAAGGAAAGGGCACTATCACAAAAGAAGACATAAACGCTCCCTCGAGAGTATTCACTCCCCCATATGCTTCCCTTTCATCTTCTTTTTATGGCATCCAAAGGATGATTTATGAGTTGTAAAGCCTATTTCCCACCAGTCTCCTCTCTTCATTCTTCCCACTAACTCTTCTCAATTCTTTCTGATATGTATTTTCTTTATATATATAGAAAATTTCCACTCCCATTGTAATATATAAATAGAATTTTTCTTCCCTAAATTAACTTTTCATTTACCAATATTTTATCATGTATGCCAACTAATAACACTTGATAAGTAAAAAAAAATGATTAAATTTGGGTGTAATAACGCCGATATAAGTATGACAGTTACCAATAAGATCGCAACTATTGAAAAACTTTCTCTTCTTATATATATATATATAATTAAAGATTTTTTATATGTGAAAATAAAAATTAATAGGCTTACAATTGATCATGAATATTCAATTCTAGTGATATTAATTTGGTAACAAGTACTGTAAGGTCTCGACATAGAACCTCTAATCAAATTCTTTATAAAAATAACAAAATTTAAATTTCATTATATATATATGGGGTATGATTATGTATTCCTTTTATTAATTATTTTCTTTTTTTTTTTTTTTGCTTTTTCTAGCTAGGTATCTAAATATTAAAGGATAAAATTAAAATAAATAAAAATGACACATGGGATGGTGACATTTTGAATAGGCAATGGAGTCGAGAGAAGTGGCGTCTTGCATTCAGCAGAAAATCACAAAAACTAAATCTTCAATATTGTGAGAATGATTTTAACTTTTGAATAACCCTTTAGTTCTAATGGCCAATGGGCCTATACACCTTTTACAGCAGCCCCACGATCACCGTTTTTACAACTAAAAATCATCTTTAAAAGCTAAAATTTCAGGGGTCCTCCATTCTTATCATGCCCACCTAATAAAGTTCAATTTTCCCTTAATAAAGAACCAAGATTCTGCTGCCTTCACTATTCCCCTTGCTAAAGAAATTTTGGCTTTTTGGTTTATACTTAGGATTCCTCACTTTAAAGACCATTTTGTTTGCCTTAAAGAAATTAAAAAGAAAAGCCTGTGCAGGAATATTAGATAATACTCAACAGAATATGATGGTGAAGGCTCTGACGGGTATTAGCCTTATATATAGGGCACCTGCAGTCAATGTCCTCTTCCAAATTTTAGATCTAATAAAGTTACAGCCATTGGCTGTTGCCTGTTGGGTCCTCTTCTTTTTCTTTTTGTTTTTATTTTTTAGGTTTATGTGTCGCTCTTCTATTGGTCCAACAACCAAAATATTCTAAAAAAAAACTTATATAAACTAATTAATTTTAACTTAATTCAGTGGTACTATTATTGTGATTATTACTGTAAGATTTTGAGTCAAATTATTAGATCATGAATTTATGTGTGATTATTACTTTTTTTTTATGACACATCCATGTTTTATAATATCAACCATATGTGTTAAAATGGATTAGCGAGTAGTGTTCGTGTCGTGTCGATCTATTCGGATGATATGATTAGAGTTAATACGAATACGATCTATTTATTAATCGAGTTGATATAAACATGATACGAATATTAAACAAATCACATAAACACGACACGTGTAACATATTTAATTTTTGAATCGTATTTGGGTTATAAAATATAACACGAACACGACACGATTATACTTTTTTGGGTTATTTGATATGATACGATACGATTATGCTTTTTGGATTATTTGATATAATACGATTATATCTTTTTAAGTCATTCGATACGATATAACACGACTCATATCACAAAAAAATGATATTTAGATATTATTTTTTAATAAAATGACACTATTAACTTTGATATTTCAATAAATTTATTCGTGTTATAAATATGTTAGGTTGGATTAACACGACACGATAAAATTAAACAGATTGTAACGGATTCGCGTATCAACTCGTGACATAATATGATTTGAGACGTGTCATAAACAAGTCAATTCATTTATAACACGAATATATATAAATTCAATATTAACCGACTAATTTTATGTATTTCACGTATCATGATCTATTTTAACACTTCTAATTATAGGTGAATTATGGCTTCGAGTTAATTAATAATTAAGGTTTTTAGTTTTGCTTGAAATAAGAGATTGTCTTGCCCTTATTGTTTAGTTCTAGAATGAAATCTTTTCGTGAGTATTTTAACTTTCCATTAAGGTTGTTTTTCTCCCATTTTAATAAAAGTTTTAATATGCTTTATCAAAAAAAAATAAAATTAGAAAACCCTAATTGGTATATATATATCAACCCACTTTTCTTATATCAAATAAAAAAGACCTAAAGTCACCATCTTTCTCTGACTGATTACTTGTTGTTTTCATGACCCGCGTGGCAAATTATACCCTACTCATCCCTAATTAACTGTTTATCATGTCTCTTTAGCAAGAAAAATATTGCATTAATTAACAAATTGTAGCTAAATAATATTGATCAGATAACTAAGACAATGAGATAGTAAATTTGAATCTCCATTCAGACACATTGTATAAAAAAAACTATGGTACTCTTTGAGTGAAAAAAAAGCTCAATTATAAGAAAAATCAATTAATATGATTGAAAATTATACATTGTTTCTCATATATTTAGTATATTAATTAAGAGCATATAAAAAATTAAGAAATAATAATTTATATTTATCGATAATTAGATACATTAAGCAGAAAATTTATCGAATCAGATGTATTTTAAAAAAATAATAATAAAGTGAATTATAATTTAATAGAATGGATGAAAATGAAAACAAAAGAAATTATTATTAAGGGGCATAAAATAGTGTGTAGTTGACATACTTAATTAATATAGGTTATACAAATGCATTTTACGCACACTCAACATGACTTTGTTAAAATAAGGAAGGGATGCTTGTCCTATTCATTGTCATTATAGATATTTTGATTTTTTTTTAAATTATTTTAAATTATCTTATTAGTTATATCAATCAAGATGTGGGCTTTAATAATTTAATTATAGTTACCACTTCCTCATCTCGATCAGTGATCATGAGACCAGAACTTCAATATTTTTAATGATTCTAATGATTTCTAAATTTTTAGTGGGGAAGATGTGTGCTATTTTCATCGGCCATGTAATCTAAATCTTCAATTATATATATATATATATATATATATATATATATATATATATATACGGATCCCTCCAAGCTTATCTAATGAGAAAACGCTACGTATTAAATTAAATTTAATAGGCCAATAAGCAGCTACCGATACTATATATAGTAACCATACTACCAATAATAATAGATTCAAAAAGATATTAAATCACCTAGTGGATTCCGAACCCATTGCCGGTGGGATCCACACATTGTTGGAACGAACTAAAACGACTTATATAAAAACGAGCTAAAAATCGAATTTTTAATGTCGTTTCGTTTGAAATATCTTGTGGAAACCCTAATTTTGTATAAATCAGGTGGTCCTGAATCTATCCTAAACAAGGTCAGAGGCAGATACTGAAATACAAATCTTATGCGAATCCAAGAGAAACGAGTTGCTAATTCATTTTCATTACCTACTGTGGTCAATATATATATATATATATTGGCATAATCTGGGTGTCAATCAATAAATTTTGTATGTAAATTCTGGAGTTCGAATCCCTCGGATAAAATCTTATAATTCTTTCTTTTCAAAAAAAAAAAATATATATATATATGTATCTATAATTTAGCTACTTTCACGGGATGGAAGTGGAGATGTAAAGTATGGGATAGTAGAATGATGGGAGACGGAGTATTTTTTGAGATGCACGGTTACTTTATAAGACCATAAGTGAAAAGGGCCATTGTGATACGTTACTGCATGCAAAAAATAATATACCATATGTCGGGGAACTGGGGCTAGATGACAAACTTGTTTCTTAGTTCTTTTCGATTTGTATTATTTATAGGAATTGTAAATATAAATATGAAGGGAGCTTTTTAAGCTGTTGGCTTTTTCCCCCCCAAAAAAGGAAAAAAAAAATTATGCAATTGACTTATTATACCCACCGAAACATGTCCAGCCTCGCAGCATGTACATTGCCTGCAAGAAAAGCTACCAATGCCCCAATTGAATAAGATGGGTCAATTAAGGGATGTATATGGGTGTTTGATAATAGGCTTATATTAATTGGTTGAGCAATGAAGATGGGAATGCGTCAGAGCTGTCTGATATCTATAGGGAAATAAAAGGAAGAAGCCATATAGATTGGTCACGAGAGGGCACTATAGCTAATAAGGCGCAAGCAGTCATATTCATGAAAGTAACCTCTCTTATCGCTAGAGGGACCGATTAGTCGTCGCTTCAATATCGCTCGGGACCTTCACTGCCTCGCTAAATTCCACACCTTGTTATTAAAAAAGTTATGTGACAGTGACGCAGTAATAAAAACAAATCGCAAAGCTACAAAGTTTGTATTATCAATCACATGGTATTCATCACTGAAAGAAAAAAGAAAGGAAAAAGCAAAAGAAATATATGTTTGGATTATTATATCAATCAGAGAACATCAGATACAAACACGCGTGAGAGGCCCCAAAGACCTTCGGGTATTTGTCAGGCCAAAGTTAATTTAGGCCCCTTAAGAGGTTTCTCCTCTTCAAAAAACAAAAAAAAAAAAAGGAAAAAAAGTTTACACACGTGTAAACCCCCACACACGTGGTGAGAGTCTTTAGTAATCTATCTATCTATATATAGATAGTATGGTTAGGCCAAGAGTAAGGTCAAGGCCATTTTAGAAGAGGCAATTCCCGCCAAAAAAGCACACATACACACGTGTGAGCCATGCACCCAAGAGCATGTGCACACAAACCACTCTCAAAATCTATAAACATATCATGTGTTTCACAGAGCCATTTTATTTTTCCCATCAAAAGGAGTGTTGAAAATGATGGTGGCCGAGTTGAGCTTTTTCTCTAACTCAGTAACTCCAACTTGAAAGTTTCCATTTTTAATTTTTCAACCCCGGCCTTATTTACGCCAAACCCCTTTGATTTTTTTATTTTTCTCCTTCGCTCGTTTTTCCCTTTAAAGGTCCCACCATCTCCTTCCCTTTCATTCAATAATCAATGCTGCCATTGAATTTTCTCTCTCCACCCCATTTGCACTCCATGACTCTCTACTATAGTATCTAAAAGTAGAGCTTTCTCTTTCTTCCCCTAACTTTCTCACACAAAAATATTAAGCTAACAAATCCCCTTTCCCTTGGGAATCTGCAATGCCATTAATAATGAATGGCAAACCCCACTAAAAAAAATTAAAAAATCTGCCCCAAACTCACCAAACTCTAATTCACACATATATACACAAAATAATCTATATCATTTTAGTCAATTTGCCCTCAAAACCCTCCAAGAAAATATTTTGAGGATTCTTGATAACTTGGACCACCATTTAATTTCCCTTATTTTTTCTCTTTCCTTTCCTTTTTTTTTTTTTTTTCAAATTTCTCTTTTGCCTCTCTCGGAGTTTCCTTTGTCATCATCCACCCATAAGAAGGTATTTAATTTTCTCCTTTTATAAGATGATGATAATGATGACGAAGAAGAAGTAGAAGAGGAAGATGAGTCACTGGACCTCATTCTGGCTCGGATTGTTACTCTAAGCAGTGGTAAGACTTTGGGAGTCTTCCTTCGGCTATTGTCGAGCACAAGATCTTGCATTAACCGATAGCAACTGACGATTGTTTCCTGCAAAAATTAAATATATTTGAGAGTTGGAAGTACGAGTTTGTAGCACTTATTAAATGCCAATCACAACCATAATCATTTTGTATGTATATCATGTAATTGTATTTATGTCCTTACTTTGCTTAGACCATCGCACCATAATTCAGCATGTTCAGGAGTAACAAGCGACAAGTTTGGTATTTCATTGGCCGCACAGAGTATCGCCGCAGCTGCGATGATTGATGGCCGATACTCAAGCAAGCTCGAATCTGTTGACATTGCCCATAAAACAAAAACAATAACTTCAGCACTGGCCAACATATACGTATTCATGCATGCATGGTTTTCCATACACTAAACTATTCACCTTGCATATTTGATAAAATGATTTCTGTGGCCCGTGAGATTAGAAACCCAATATAAGCTCCTGATGAATCCATTTTCCATGCGAAGAAATCAAGATAGCTAAACGGTGTTACAGATCGCAGTCTCCAGTCTAACACAGTGAGAACAAGAAGTTCCATTCTCCGTACTGTTCTGGGTTCAAAGATATACTTCGCACCTTCCACCTTTAAAGCAATATATATGCCTATTAGGTAATTAATTAAGCTATTATATATAGTAAAATATACAGTTATATACCTGGAGATCTAATAAGGAAGGAACCAGGGGTTCCTCCATTTTAGCTGCTAATGACAAGCAAGCAACAGAAAGAAGTTGCATCGGCCATCCATTTGTTTGCTGGATAACAGAAAAAAGGGGAATTTAGAAAATCAAAATAATTAATCATTCATTATAATAATGGCAATAATTAAACCAAATTAATTACGATGATGATAATTTCGATGACTGAGATTAATTTAACAAAAGGATATTTTGTTTGTACTCGAAAATTTCAAAAGTGCTGCCACGTTTTATAAAAAAAATAATGTACTTTTGACAGTACAAGGCTTTACGAATGCATAATAAATACTCCAATAAAGTTTTTACACTGTAGCTAAACTACTAACGCATGCTTAACAATCTAATTAATGCATACCCACCTATTGCCTAGGAAAAAGGCACACAGGCCTCACCCACACTAGTACTCTTTTTCCACTGTGTTAATTCCAACTTTATTTACTAATAAAACTGCATTTATGGAATCAAACTAATTAATGCATGACATTACGGTTGGAATTTTAACAGAAGGGCAAATTTAAAAAGAAAATAAAATAAATAATATTTCATTTTTCTAATTTTGATGATTAGCTTAAAAAATACACGCTCGAGATACTCAATGTAGCCTTGTGGTGGACTGTAGTTAAGTACTCGCGTCATTTCCATGGTTGAAAAGTAAAACGTATTTACCCCAACGGTAAAAATTTGGTTGCTCAAGCACCGGGAAGATAAATTTACTGATTGGTCTTTTTTTTTTTCTGGTTTTTTAAAAAATTATTTTAAACTGCAACAAATTCAACGAGAAGCTCACCGGCAATGAACGAGAATAAAGGAACCGATCCAAATAGTTGACGGAGAGATACGCCGTCAAAGGTTGGAATCTATAGTATGCTTGCACCTGTTAAAATGAAACAGCGTGAGGAAGCATGATAGTAGAGTAGAGACAAAATTCTGCGCAACTAATATAACATGCGCCGCCAATTACGAATAATATCAGCGGATCCAACGGCAGATCATAATACTATATCTTCAACTTTGAATCAATAGCTCCGATGAAGTGAGCGGACGGCTCAGATCTCTTATAGCTGTAGTGGCAATATAGCAATATCAACAAACTTACGGTTATTTTGTTTACCTTGAGAATCCATGAAACGGATTCTTCTCGAGCCGATGCATCGAGAGCGTGAGATTGGAACCGAGATAAGCAATCGAAACCAGGCACGAAGTTCCTTTCATCTTCAATGAAACTGGCAATCGATTCTTCGATATAAACAGGAGATTCGAGGTCCGACGAGCATTCCGGCGAGTCGCCGGAGAATATTTCAGAGGAATCCTCGCTGCAAAGAAGGTCGTTGAAGCAATCGGAGCACGAGAGTGACATGATCGCCGCCGTCGATTGTTTTTCATACTCTTCTCATATCTATTCCGTATATAAAATCGAAGCCAAAAGACTTCGTTTAGTGAAAGAGTATTGGCCGGAGTTTTTCACCGGGAAAGGAACCGGAAAGAGAAAGAGGATTGATGGTTTAGTTTTTGTTTTGTATTGAATGAATGTGTATCAATCTGCTTCTTAGGATATAAATATGAGGTGATGTGATTTTTTGAAAAAATAAATTTTAAGATTTTTTTTTTCTAAAAAAGAAAATGTTGAAAAAGGAAAAACGGAGAGGGAATGTGGGGGCCGTTTGGTTTAACCGGGAAAACGGATTTCCAAATTAAAAATTCCAAGTGAAGACGGAAGTGAAGGAGCGTATTGTTGAGGTGATGGGAGTTAGAAATTTTTGGAAGAAGATTAGTGAAGAAGTTAACTGTTTACGTTTCTAAGATAGGTTGAGTAATGGCTGCTTAGCTTTTGATTTTCCTGATTTCTTCCTCCAATGAAAACCGCTTTTTAGGACTTTTTCAAGGATATCTCGTCTTCTTATATTTTCTTCTTAAACTAATGTTTCCTATAATGTTATAAATTCCACCAAATTGATGAAATAAATATTTATTATATAGATATACATATAATATATTCTTTCCATTCCAAATTAATAGTATCTTTTTGGTGTTGTATTTAGATTAAAGAAATATTTAAAGGACTTTATTATAGAAAAAAAAATTATCCCTCTTCAAAATTGGAAAGATGTTTAGAATTTTACAAAATTAATTAATATAACTAATATTAATACAATGATAAAATGGAAAAGAAAAATTAATATTGTATTAGATATATAAAAGTGACAATTAAAAACAAATTATTTGAAAAAAAGACAACTAATATGGAATAGAATAGAGGAAACCTTCCGTTCCATATTAATTCTTGCTTTTTTGGAATTAATAAGTCATTAATTAATCTTAAATTTTGAAAAAAATAATATGTAAAAACTAAGTTTTTTCTGGTTTTGAAAAACTAAAAATTTGTTTGATCCATAAATATTAATTAATGCAATTAATGAGTTTATAGCCAAAGTTGGAAAAAAATATTTAATTTTCATTAATAACATAAAAGCGAAAAATAAATGGAATTTGATATTTTTTTAAAAGTAATAGTTATTATAGAACAGATAAAATATATTTTTTAAAAATTTTTTATTTATTAATTTATTAAAATAAATATTGACATTAAATATTATATTATAATTTTATTATTTATTTATTTATAAACTATAATATATATATATATAT
>CATIWF010147349.1:0-12306 GCA_949630135.1 Balakata baccata | reverse complement strand
CGTTGGATCCAATCCCTCAATCTGTCAATTAGGATGACCTTCCTATTGCTCTTCGGAAAGGTAAACGACATTGCACTTATCATATTTCTTCTTTTATGTCTTATAACCATTTATCTTCATCATCTTGTTCCTTCATTGATTCTCTGGATTCCATTTTTGTTCCTAAAACTGTTCAAGAAGCATTATCTCCCCATGATTGGCGTCAGGCTATGATTGAGGAAATGAATGCCTTAGAAGATAATGGTACTTAGACTTTGATGAATTTACCTGCTGGTAAGAAAGCAGTTAGATACAAGTGGGTCTTTGCAGTCAAATTTAATTTTGATGGATTAGTTGCTCGTCTCAAAGCTCATTTAATGGATAAAGGCTATGCCCAAACTTATGAGGTGGATTACTCTGATACCTTTTCTCCTGTTGCCAAATCGAATTTTGTTTACTTGATCATATCTTTAGCAACTGTGTATGATTGGCCTCTTTATCAGCTTGATATTAAAAATGCATTCTTGCATGGCGACCTCTATGAGGAGGTGTATATGGTGCAACCACCTAGCTTTGTGATAGGCCCCTATATGCAAAAAAAAAAAAAAAGGGTTTGGAGAGTGCAGGTTAATGGGTATGGGCAGAATTCTAGAATAATCTTGTTGAGTTGGTTAGAGGGTATTTTAGAGAACTAAAGGCAGAGTTTGTTATGAGGGTTATGGTTAGTAGCTATAAATGGAGCAGGTTATTTGGGCGGAAAATCATATTGTATTTTGGTAATTGAGTCCTAATGGATATTGTGGAGAGAACAAGCCTCTCGGAAGCTTGTAACCCTTTCTTTCAATTCAATATATTTCCATTTGAGTGTTTCTTCAGTTGATCTGTTTTTGGTTTCTATCAAGTGGTATCAAAGCAGTAGATTTCAAGAGTATAGCGGAAGGAAAGAAGATTGAGGCACAGATGGCAATAGTAGAGGAAAAAATTGAGAAAATCAAGTTGAATCAATTCAGAGGGGATTTGCGATGTATCCCTAGATTAGAGAAAAGTGTGATGGCCCTCATATAGAAGATGGAGGACTTCTTGCAACTAGAGGAATTTACTACAAAAAGTAATCGTAGAATTACTACTCCTATATCTAATGACATTGTTGATTCCAATAATGTTGTAGAAAAAAAGGAAGAGATGGAAGATGCTGGTGTTCTAGTTGAGATCAGCCAAACAGACTTCGATAACATCAGTAGTAAAAAGCTTGAGGAAGATGGCGCGTTCTTTGGGCAAGGGCTTCATCGACGATTTGAGAACAATAATCTTATTGAACTCAAAAGATCAACTGATGCAATTTCTAAAGAAGCTTGTCGGGGTGGACCAAAGCTTGAGAAGGAAGAAAAGATTGTGAAGAATGGTGATGTTAGGTTTGTGAGAATGGTTCAGAATAAAGTCATGGTGGTTGAGACCCTCTTCGAGTTTCACTCGTTGGGCCGATTTACTGCTGGATCACTTGAGCCCATCAAGAATCATAACCCTATCTTCAACAATCTTATTTTCTATCAGCCAGTCACACTCCTACATTTGAACTTCTTTAAACTCTCGCTGCCGCTGCTTCTCTCTATTCAATTTATTCCTCCATCAGAACCTCCACCACGTGACGGTACGAGAGGAGTAGATCATACCCGAAAGTCGCTTGTTCTCAAGAATCCATTGTTGGTGGCATACATCAGGCGACAATCTAGGGTAGTGAGCACCAATGCTTATCTTGAGAATGGTTCCAGAACTGGAAATATTGTCAAGAAGCTTTGAGAAGCTAGCAAGAAGTTATGGCTGTTGAGAGTGAACTCCGTAGGGTTTTCGTGCTTTAGTGTTGGTTTCAAGAGTGACCAGGGCAGTAAACAAAAGGGAACCAAGTACCAGGAGGATGTTTGCTTCGAGGATGAAAATGAATCAACAACTGATCACCATGGGTACAATGAACTACAACTCGAGCACCATGGGTACAGTGACCTACAACTCAAGCGAATTAATACCCACTACAGCAGGGCGTGTTGTAGAAGGTTTGTTTCATGCGCCATCTTCGGGGATTTGGAGCTTGGTTGCATGGACAGTGTCATATCCGGTCCAAATACATTTGTTTATAGACCAACTTGGGCTAGAAATGACTAGGCCTTAAGAAGTTATAAAGAAAAGTTGAGTTGATTGGTTCTATCCTGGTTGTTATACAGAGGGAAATCGAGAATAGAGACTGCATGGTCTCCAGGTGTCCAGTGTTGTTGATGAGCCCTACAGTGCAACTCTTGCGATGGCACGGATTTCGCTCAGGGCTAGTCAGGTGCTGAAGGTCACTAATTTTACAACTTCTGTGCCTATCGCTCTTCCTATAATCAACAGGCTTAGTGGCATGTTGGCAATGTCCAGATATGAGTTATTGGATGAGTTATCCTCTCTCAAGGTAATGGATCAAGTTCACATTGTTATAGAGGTAGAAAATGACTACAGAGTCTGAAGGTTTTTTGTGGAGAAGGGAAAAACAAAAGTGCCAAGGGACTACTAGAATGTGAATTAAGTTTTGCCTATAAAGTGTTCGACGAAAGGGCATAGAGGAATGGGGGTTGCTGGAATGCGAAGGTAAAAGGGTTTGTATGGGTAAGAATAGACAAAAAGGCTGAGTATGTTATGGGAAATACTTGAGGTGGATATTGAAACTATTGCAGTGTCGTTGGTTATTGTGCTTGCTGATTGTGCCATGGACAGACAGCTGGATTTATGGAACTTCTAGATTTGAGACTGTGATCATGGTGTTAGAGATGTGCCCTAAAAGCAATTACCTTAGGCACTAAATGTACACATTAATAGTGGCATTCTTTTATTATGTTGGTATTCATATGTATATGAATTGATGTGGATCTTAAACCGATTAATGAAAGTTCTTGATACATAACATAGCATGAAGAAAATCGTGATAATGAGATTCTTATCATGTATAATTATGTTAATATCTAAATTATCCTTAGTCATAGGATTAACAAGACGAGACATTATTAATCCGGATAGACTAACACATGTTGTACTTCTTGATTGGATCAAACAATAGATCTCATAATCTGTAAGGATGAGATGTTTAGAGTTAACATGTGGATGCTTGTTAATAGTAAAATACATTGGATGACCTACTATGAGACAATCATATGGATGATCTATTCAAATATCAATGATAGTCTCATCACAGCAATGGTGCAAGTATTATTAGACTTGAGGTGCTCAAGGATATCTTGAATACTGATTTTGTACATTGACTTCATTCCTTGTTGTCTCATAGAGATTGCTCATAGGATGGTGATTGGGTACAACTTGAGGTATTCGAAGGTAATTGGGTAGCCAATAAAGGATTCACCTCTCCTTATAGAGGGAGTATACTCATAACCTCTTGTCAGGATCATTACTTGGGAGTCTCTGGCCAGAGCGGAAATGTCATGAAGACAGTCTTCAGTGACATATCTAAATGAGTAATAAGTTTTAAGGACAAGATCTAACATCACTTGAATTAGGTGTAACGTAGTCAGTCTAGCGGGAGTCGACACATGTTCCATACTCTGAACCTAGTGGGATATAGAATGGTGAAAGGACGAATTGCACGGATATTGTCTATGGAAAGGTTTGTAGTCAAATCACTGACTTTCCGATCAATTGAGGGTCATGATGTATTGCTAGATACCGCTCATGACTTGCTCGAATTAATTGTTAATTCAGTTGGCCAATATAACCTGAAACTTAATGGGTCACACGCATTGGAGGTATGAAGAAAGAGTAAAATGGTCTTGGATGATACAAAAATATGAGAGAATTATTTTTTGTCGGACAGTGATGAAATTGAGGAAAAATTCCAGAAAAATCGCTCGAGAGGGGTCACTGGCCTGGACAAGCCCGTACAGGCCTGTTGGCAGCAACAGCCCTGCCAACAAATTAGGCCAATTGGCCTAATTTGCCTAAATCCCCTATTTTACTCCTATTTTGGTGCCACTTGATTTTTGAATCAAGTTTGGGTTAGAGTGGGACTCTAAAACCCTAGGGGCATTTTTGGAGACATTTATGTTAAATTTTGGGCAGAAAATTTAATGAAGCCACAAAAAAAATTAGGTGTTAATTCTTGATTTTCTCTCAATGAGCATACACTTTGCTAGCACATTGTGTATGTTCAAACCATGACCCTTGGGATTTCAATCTTCCATTTCCGCGTGGATCAATGTTAGAGACGATCCTTCTTTGAATTGTTGTGGTTTACGACAACCCGACAAGAAGAAAAATTGAAGAAACAAACCAAGAAATTAAAAGTACTAATTTCTATCTTTACTTTATTAAATTAGTTTTAATGGCACAAGTTGTATCCTATGAACTGGATTTTGAAAAATTTTAATTTCCACAGCGTTTTTTGTATATGATACATCTTCAAAACCCAACACATGGCCCAAGTTGTTGGTGGGTGATACTTGTAGGGTATTGGCAGATCAAATATTGTCTTACAGTGATGGGATTATGATGCAACTACTCAAGGATTTGTCTAGCAATCAGTTGCATCAGTCTATAAAGCCTCCACTATTTTCGTGCTCTGGTAACATTGCACTAGCTATAGAAGCGAATTTCGAGAAGTATTTGATGTATGCTATGCACATGCTCCAAAATGCTGCCGAGTTGTTTGTCGCACTGCCAATGCTAATGATGAAAAGCTGAGCACGCACATTTACTTAGAAATGGAATAAATGGGATTTTGGAGGCATAATCAGGACATCTTCAAAGGGTTTAAGACCTCTTTAAAGTGCTGGTTGGAACAACAGCAACGATGGTGCCATAATTACTATTTCTCAGTCACTTTGAGGACAAGGTGCATTTTTTGAGGGGAGTATTGATAGGCCTCTATATGCAGAAAATTGAGTTTGGAAAGTGCATGTTAATGGGTATGGGCAGAATTCTAGAGTAATCTTATTGAGTTGGTTAGAGGATATTTTAGAGAATTAAAGGCAGAGTTAGTTATGAGGATTATGGTTAGTAGCTATAAATAGAGCATGTTATTTGGGAGGAAAATCATCTTGTATTTTGGTAATTGAGTCCTTGTGGATATTGTGGAGAGAACAAACCTCTCGAAAGCTTGTAACCCTTTCTTTCAATTCAATATACTTCCATTTGAGTGTTTCTTCAATTGATCTGTATTTGGTTTCTACAGTTTGTTGCTCTAGAGTAAAGGAAAGTATGCAGACTTTGGAAATCTTTGTATGGTTTGAAGCAAAGTCTTCGTGCTTGATTTGGACAATTCAGTCAAGTAGTGCAAGCTTTTGGGTTGATTGAAAGTAAATATGATCATACGGTCTTTTATAGACAATATGCATATGAGATTATACTTCTAGTTGTGTATGTGGATAATATTATCATAAGTGGAAGTGATGCTCAAGGGATTTCATCCCTAAAAGAGTTTCTTCAGAGATGATTCAATACTAAGGATTTGCGGTTGCTAAAGTACTTTTTGGGAATTGAGATTTCAAGCAAGAAAGGCCTCAAGGGATTTCATCCCTAAAAGAGTTTCTTCAGAGATGATTTAATACTAAGGATTTGCGGTTGCTAAAGTATTTTTTGGGAATTGAGATTTCAAGCAAGAAAGGCATTGTTTTGTCTCAGAGGAAGTATGTTTTGGATTTACTGACTGAAACAAGAAAGATGGGAGCCAAGCCATGTAGTACCCCAATGACTCCTAACCTTTAACTCATGAAGGATGGAGATCTATTTTAAAATCCAGAGAGGTATAGGAGATTGGTTGGCAAATTGAATTATCTTATAGTAACTCATCCAAACATTGCGTATGCAGTTAGTATTTTGAGTAAGTTCATGTCTGCTCCTACATTTCATCACTGGACAGCTTTAAAATAAGTTTTGTGCTATTTGAAAGGGGCTCCAAGACAAGGTTTGTTGTATAAGAATTATGGTCATACTTTAATTGAGTGTTTTTCTGATGCAAATTGGGCAAATTCTAAAATTGATTGGAGATCCACTACTGGTTATTGTGTGTTTGTGGGTGGTAATCTTATTTCGTGGAAGAGTAAGAAGCAAAATGTTGTATCTCAATCCAATGTTGAGTCAGAGTATAGAGCAATGGCTCAATTCACGTGTGAAATAATGTGGATTTTTCACCTCTTCGAAGAGATAGGTCTCAAGTTCTCAGCACCAGCAACATTGTGGTGTGATAATCAAGTGCAATTCATATTGCGTCTAATCCAGTCTTTTATGAGCGAACTAAATATATAGAGATTGATTGTCACTTTGTTCATGAAAAGGTGCAACAAAGTTTAATCTCAACAAAGTATGTCAAGACTAGAGAACAACTTGGAGATATGTTCACAAAAGCTTTGAATGGACCTCGAATTTCTTTCTTTTGCAACAAGTTGGGCATGCTTGATATCTATGCTCCAACTTGAGGAGGAGTGTTGTTATTGTTATCTATGTAAATATGTTGATAGCTTATTATTAGGGGCTGATTATTAGGAATTGTGTTTTATTTTTCCTTCCTTATTAAAACTTTGTATCTTGTATAAATACCCTGTATAGTATAATGAAATATATACTCAATTTTCTCCAAACTCCTTGATTTCTACACTCTTCAGAGATGCTTGCCTAAAAACCTCTATTCTTAGGTGTAGATGACTACTTTTTACATGCTTTTATGACAATGTATGTTTTCTTTCTCACAGCACCATTTTTTTTTCATTTTTGGTTCTTGGTTTGCTATATCTAGTGCAGAGGAATTAATGAATTATAATAATCAAGGTGTCTAGTGACCAACTACTACTACTGACGAACAATAACAAATGTTGAAATAGCACACCTTACTACGAGCCAAGCTTCCCCACACTGTAGACAAACCAGGATAGACTGGAGGTTGATGACCGCCAAAGTCATCAAAAGCATAATCAACATAGTTAACAAGAAAACGATTTCGTTCACCATCATCAACTGATTCTTGCTGCACCCTACAAAATGAACTTCCATGTGTTTTTAGTGATCAAATCCAATATAGCTATGAGATGCTTCTACACCCCATTGCATTTTCCAAGAATAATTACTCTAATATAGTAAAGAATGGCTCAACATCTATAGCGATAACAGAAATACATTGAACTTACGGCTACCTAAACTACACCTTTAAAAGTCTTTTACGAAAAAAATATATATATTAAAGAATTTTTAGTTCCCTACACTACATATTTAAATTTTTTTTACAATATTATGCATTTTCCTTTTGTTGATTATAATACCAACATAATATAATACGTAACAAAAGAAACCAAAATGAGTAAGGAGCAAAATGAATGCACTAGCAATTTTTGAAAGGAACACTAGAAATAGAAAAGATAATTAAAATTAGGAAATAAAATATGTAAAACCTTACATCCACTTGTTAAACAAACTTTAATCTTCCCAGTTTGATTCACCAAATCAAAAATAGTAAGGTATTTATGAATTACAGATTAGCGACCAAGCCCTTAATGCTTTAGATTATATAGACTACTACACAATTAAGCACATGTTGGTTATGGAAGTGAACCACTCAAAACTTTTGTCAAACAAAAATCAATACTCTGTACGTTATAGAACAATTCTAATTTGGCCCATGTAAAACAGATGTATGCGGGTGAAAAGCACACCTAGTTAAGATATTGACCATAGCTCTGAAGGCTGCAACCTGAACAAACAAGAACATAGAAAGGATGAGATGACAGTAAAGAGTTCAAAACCCAGGTACAGAAAAAATAGAAAAGCAATAACATGAAACCTGAGAAAAGAAACAGCTGCAACTACTTAAAATCAACTAGAACACATTAAATCAGCTCAGTAACAAGAACTATTCATAGAAAAAGCCCCTGTCAAGCCAGACAAAGTACCTGTAGAGTTTCTCCACCGCTGCCTATAAGATGGAGAAGCATATTCAAAATTGGGTGAAGAAACTGTAGCAAAGCAGTAGAATCGACATTCTTTAGACTGTTAATGGCCTGCATGTCATCAGTAAACAGTGCAAACACTCAGTTGATACTGTAATCATTGCATAAATGGAATTGTAACGCTGGTTGCTACTTCATCTTACAAAGAGACCTTAATTCCTTCTAGCAAGATTTGGATGCAACATATTATGGTCTTGCCTTGAAATGATGACTATAAAAAATCTAAAATTACCTAATTAGGAAAAACCCCTGTTAGAATCTATTGAAAAGATAGGCAGTCCATTTACAAACTACACTCAGAAGTTCTGGTAAATAACTCTCTTTCTTACCTATTCAATTTTAAGAGATCATATACATGTAAAAATTAATCTTTGAGTTAATTTTAGTCCAAAAACTGTTATCACCTTAGTTATTAGTTGAATACCTAAATTAGAAAAATTCAAATTAAATTATTCTTAGTTATAGATAAATGAAATTCTTTCAAATAAAAATTTAAAAAAAGATGAAACTAGACTCTGCCTAATTTTGTAAAATAAATAACTTAAAAGTGTCCTCTTTGTCCATTAAAATGTTTATCTTCTACCCAAATTTATATGTATAATAACAATTATTTACATGCAACCTAAACAATGATACAGCGTATATCATGTAGATTTTAGATAATTACAGAAATTATGGTGGACCACATTATATGAATATAAACAAGGAGGCTTAAATAGTATTGAAATTATGTATAAATTAGAATAATACCTCCAGAAGTTCAGAACCCCAAGGTGGACTTGTTCGAAGAGTGTGCCTATCATATTCAAGGAAAAAATCTCTAATGCGTTCATTTATAGGATACAAAGAAGAACAAAGTCTCAAGCGTAATTTAAAAACATTTTTTCCATCTTCCAAGTAGTCCAGCCTCTCCTGTCAAAAACAACTGTCGTGCTAAGTAACAAAACTTTCTATCTAATAAAGTTAAAGCAAAATCATCAGTTAACATTAGTGTCAGATTTTTAGGAAAAAATCTAATATTCCCTTTTTAGTATAGAAATCAGCTAATTTGAGGAATTTCCTATTTTCTAAGGGTTTCCTAATTTGAGGCTGATCCTCTACTATTTATATGTAATTATTTCTAAAGAAATACATTTCAGAATTATTTTTCTTCTAAAACCTACATGGTATCAGAGCCTTGTTGCTCTTTTTTTTCTGTTTTCCCATAAATGATGTCCTACAAGTCGGCAATGACCGGCGGCCAAAGAAACTCTAATGCCACATCTGATTCTTCCAGTACTTCAAAACTGAGTCCAACCAATCCCTCTATTTCTTCAACACCTGTGCCTATAGATTCTTATTCCCAAAATTTATGTATTTTTCTCACAAGTATAAGACTTAATGAGCATAACTATCTTGAGTGGGCTCAATTGGTAAGGTTAGCTATTGATGGGCGAGGCAAACTTGGGCATTTAACTGGAGAAATTCCAAAACCTGCTGTGGGTGATCCAAATCTGAAAAAATGGCAGTCCGAAAACTCTCAGGTTATTGCTTGGCTCATTAATTCCATAGAACCCGCAATTGGAAAACCTCATCTATTTCTTCCTACTGCCCGAGATGTCTGGGAGATAGTTCGTGATCTTTACTCAGACTTGGAGAATTCTTCTCAAATTTTTGAGTTGAAAACTCGCTTATGGAAATCTAAACAACATGATCGTGATGTTACCACTTATTACAATGAATTGGTAACATTATGGCAGGAGCTTGATCGGTGTTATGATGATGTCCAGGAGAATTTGAATGACTATGCTCGTCATAAGAAAAGAGAGGAAAATGACAAAGTTTATATGTTTTTAGCCAGCCTTAATTGGAGCTTGGATGAAGTTCGAGGTCGCATTCTAGGTAGAAAACCATTGCCCTCCATTCGGGAAGTTTTTTCTGAGGTTAAACATGAGGAGTCAAGGAGAAAAGTCATGATTAATAGTGCTGATCCTGGTTTAAATATTGCATCCGAAAGTTCTACCCTTGTGACCAGCAGTATTGATTCTGATAATGAAATACAGAAAAAACCATGGTGTGAACATTGCAACAAACCATGGCATACTAAGGAGACAAGTTGGAAGCTCCATGGTAAACCAGCAAACTGAAAATCAAAATCCAAACATGATGGCCGTGCCAATCAAGTCACTACCACAGAAATTCAGGAACCTTCTATCAACTCAATTGTGATCCCATTTACTAAGGAACAATTAGAGCACTTGTATAAGTTATTTCAATCTCCAAAGTTGCCCTTAACTTCATCTTGTTCTTTTGTTCAAAAAGGTAATTCTCTTGTTACCGTCTTTCTTAGTGTTGTTCCTGATCCAATTGATTCTTGGATAATTGATTCTGGTGCTACTGATCATATGACGGGTTGTTCTAAATTGTTTTCTTCCTATAGTCCTTGTGCAAGAAATAAAAAGGTTAAAATAGCAAATGGTTTGCTCTAGGTAATTGTCGAGACTAGAACTATTAAACTTACTTCAATGATAACCCTTCGTGATGTGCTCCATGTTCCAAATTTGTCTTGCAATTTGTTATCCATTAGTAAACTTACTTCTAATCATCGATGTCTAGCTAAATTTTACTCTTCTTATTGTGAATTTCAGGACTTAGCCACGGGAAGGATGATTGGCAATGCTAAGGAAAAAGATGAACTCTATTATTTTGACGATGGATCTACCTCTAGTAGACAAAGTCAAAGTACTTGCCTCAATTCTAATTCTATTTCCAAAGATAATAATATCATGTTATGGCATTATAGGTTAGGTCATCCAAGTTTTCAGTATTTAAAGCACTTGTTCCCAAGTTTATTTTCAAATAAAAATTCATCTTCTCAATGTGAAGTTTGTCAATTTGCTAAACATCACCGTACATCTTTTTCCTCCCAACCTTATAAAACAACTACTCTTTTTACCATGATCCATTAGTGATATTTGGGGTCCTTGTAAAACTCCTACATATTCTGGTAAAAAATGGTTTTTGACTTTTATTGATGATCACACAAGATTAAGTTGGGTTTATTTGATAAAGGATAAATCAAAAGTAGAAACAATTTTCAAAAATTTTACACCAGGGTTCAAACACAATTTCACATAAATATTAAAATATTGCAGAGTGATAATGGATGAGAATATTTTAAAAATACTTTGAGTCATTTCTTTCTTGAAAAATGTATTGTTCATCAAAGTTCTTGTATTGATATTCCGCAACAAAATGGTTTTGTTGAAAGAAAAAACACACTTGTTGGAAGTTGCATGGGCATTACTCATTACCAATCAAGTACCAACATATCTTTAGGGTGAAGCTATTCTTGCCACTACATATCTCACAAATAAAATGCCTAATAAAGTTTTAAACTTTGAAACTCCTTTTAATATTTTCCAAAGGTTATTTCCTGCTAATAGACTCTCTTCATCTTTACCATTAAAGATATTTGGATGTACCACATTTGTTCATAATCATAATTACAATCAAGAGAAATTTGCTCCTCGAGCCACAAAATGTGTGTTTGTTGGATATGCTTCAGCTTAAAAGGGCTATAAATGTTATGAACCCATTTCAAAGAAAGTGTTTATTACCATTGATGTTACATTTTTTGAATTGATTCTCTACTTCAAACCTCATCTTAGGGGGGGAACCAAAATAAAAATTCGGTTTTTTATGACTTCCAAATTAAAGATTCACAACAAAATGATTCTTTCCCTAACTTTGCTGTCCAACCGCAAAATCCAATTTTTTTTAGTCAGGCGACGGTGCGTCAAATGTTTTAAAAGCTAAAAATACAGGTCTACCTAGAATGACATCTCCTAATGTTCATGAATCAGGAAAATAGAAAAAGAAACTACAGCAAAAGTGCCATTTGATATTGTCTACTCGTGGCAGAAGACAACTCAAAAGAAAGGGTCTTCCAATCCTTTGCACTGCCCAGAATCCATTAAGCCTTCAGGAAAAGGTCTTATAGATTCTTTACCTTTATCTTCAAATTTGGAATCAACTAATCCTGAACCCAAGTCTTGATCAAATTCAATTTTTGATGATTCTAATCTTCCCATTGCTGTTCGAAAGGGAGTAAGGTCTTGTACCCAACATCTATTGTCCAAATATATGTCATATGAAAATTTCTCACCTGTCCTTCTTGCTTTTATGGAGATTCCTAATAATGTGCACAATGCTTTGAAAGTTCCTAAGTGGAAGGAGGTTGTTCTTAAGGAGATGAAAGCTCTAGAAAAAAATGGCACGTGGGAATTAGTTGATCTACCAAAAGGAAAGACAATTGTAGAGTGCAAATGGGTGTTCACTATCAAGTATAGATCTGATGGCTCCCTAGAACGAT
>CATIWF010147332.1:0-17170 GCA_949630135.1 Balakata baccata | reverse complement strand
ATAATATAATATCCTAATTAGATAATCCCCTAATTAGTGGTAGCAAATATCCTAATTAGATAATTCCCCAATTAGTGGTTGTAAATATCCTAATTAGTATAGTATCCTAATTAGTATAGTTGCCTTATTAGCATTCCATCTTTATATATAAATATGTAAAGCTTGTAGCAATAAAAATATATGAAAAATACATTCTCATATATCTGTTTTTACAATTAGCATCTACTTCTCCTTTTTATTTCACAATAAACCGTTATCAACAGGGGCCCTCCCATTTTTGGTGAGTGCATAATGCTTATTCAGTGAAAAGTTCAGTATTTCTTATTTAGTGAACTAGTGCCCAGCAATTGTTTTTAGCACTAGCTTTGTAGACTCACTATTTATCCATCCATTCTTATATAATGGTATGATCTAGTTTCTGTTTGCTATTTCAGCATATAGTAGACAGCATGAAAGATCCCAGCATTGCTGCATTTTGGTTATTTTCATTGCCTCAAATTGTTGGTGGATTCAACTATGATGATGATGATGTCAAGCAAAAGATTTGGTGGCAATACAAGGTTTATACTCCATTCTGTTTCCTTTTTGGTGCTATTTTGCATTTTTTAGTTTTTCATATTATCTTGTTGCGAATTATTACTTGAAAAGTGTATACTTCTTTGATTGAATCTCAAATGTTACCGCTCTAGCCTGCATCGAGCAAAATGGTGGTGTTGTGCATGCACAATGTGCATTGAACTATTTCTTTGTAATTGATCGGATATATGGCTGAAGCTATATCCTGGTGGTGATTTGTGCTATAAATGTCTATACTTAGTCTCTTGTTCCCTGGTTAACCGACAAAACTTAAAACTGAATGGACATTGTATGCTATTGCACGATATCGAGGATAAGCACCAAATTGTCAATTTGGGTCATTTTGTAGCAGTTTGTTTAAGTATCACTGGCATGGTGTCTTTAACAATTTGATTTCTACCTGTTTTAGGAATCTATTTGGTATGATCAACTACGAGATTTGGTTGCAAAGCGATTTGCAAGAAGTAAGACTATTTCATTAAATCTGAAATTCTACACGAGAATTGTTTGACAAATTCAATATATGTTTTCTTATGAGATGCTAATCACATAAGACTGTTCACACGGTTACTTAAAATATAAAGTATTCATAAGACAAAATTCTGGTGCTGTGGTCAGTCATAAAGATGTTTTCATTGGATAAATAGCATATAGCAAAATAAGATTTTATAAGTTTTACTTTTGTGATGCTCCATCTTTTGGGTTTCCTTCTGAGTTGGTTTTTTTCTATTGCTGTATTCAGTCTGTTGTCTGCTACATTCAATGCACCATTTGTTTAATTTGCTTCCACTACTGTCTGTTTCTCTATAAGCCTTGTTCAAGCATGTTTTGTCACTCTTACTTGCGGTCCTACATGCTAAGTGATTGGGATGAAAATTCTTAAGCCTGCACATCCTTTTTTTTTTTTTAATTTTTTTTAATAATTGCTTGTAAAATGCTCATCTGAATATAAATATTTAGGTTTAGGTAATTGCAATAAGAGGTTAAATATTTCATTGAAATCCTAAAATTTTCTCCTGCCAACCAAATGCTTTTTCCAAATTTATTGGCTTCAAGATTTTGACAGTTTGTTATTCAACAAAGTTTTCTGATTGAAACTCTTGAAAACCTTTCCTTGATGTTTCAATGCGTTTTTTCTGTCATTGCCAAACTAAAAGTACAAAAATATCAAGTCCATCAAGAAATTTTATGAGGGCCAGCCCAGTTTTATCTTGGCAGGTATATCAGCCAATAGGTCTCTGAACTCCTTGGGATCTGCGTGTTCAGGATTAAATGCTGGAAGTATAATGAACACACACACACACACATAGACCTATTGGTTGAGAAATCTGCCAACAAAAAGCTGTGTTTGCTCTCATAAAATTTTCTTGATGGAGGACTCAATGTTTTCATTTTTACTTTTATACATTGTGTGTGTCAATGGATCTCTTCAACTGCTATTAGTGAGAATTGTTGAGGATTAAAATAAATAGCCAAACTGCATGAATGATTTCATCATTGTATGCATATGATTTTTGTAGATAAGATGATAGGTTTCTCATCAGCTAGCTTTCTTTATTATTAGTAATGTATTTTTATTTTGGCTAGTTTCACTCTCAATTAGTTTGCTATTTGTACTTCATTATGCACATTATGTTTCCAATTCAACTAGGACATTTAATTTACATGTGTTTAGTTGCATTTGCACATGGTTCTTTTTTTTTTTTTTTTGAAAAATTTTGAGATTTGAATTTTGTGCATTATTTTCGGGCCTTGATCTCTTTAGATCCTGTGCGTGCTAGGGAAGATCCTGTAATTGTGAGAAACATCCCACACTACAAGGCCAAGAAGGCGTTGGAGGCCAAGGTCATGAAGCTTGTCCCTCCACCACGGCCATAAAATTGGGGCGTGAGTAGATTGTTTTCAATTTGCCTAGTGGTTGTTATTCTTTAATAGTTTTGCAAATTTTTCATTGTGTCAATGATTTGAATGTTCATTAAAACTCACATTTTGATCTTTAATCACTAAATCATTAATGTGAAAATAACCTAAATCAAATAATAATTTGAGTTGTATTTACTCAAATGGTGAACAAACAACATAATATCTCTTATTTGCAAGAAAACTTAAAATTAAAATTTCAAACACTTAAGCCGATATGCTTGTAATATCTTATAATCCTTTTACTAATAAACCCATAAAATTGTATCTATCAGTGGTTGAAAATGGAGTTCATCTCAATTACATTTTTCACATTTTATGTACTTTTATACATTTATAACTTGTAACATCATAGTCATAAGAGAAATCAAAGACACAATGAGTGAAACCTTTAACAAGTTGTCCTTTTTGTTTCACCGGTGTGTAAACATTTTGGACAATATAGAAGAAAATAATTTTGGTTTGATGATATCTACTTTGCATTTACTAATGTGGCATAAACAGGGATGGGATGCACTGGTTTCATGGCTGCACTTGCTCCATGGCCAGAGCTTTTAAGTCTAGGCAAAATGAATTTGCTACTCCTTCCTGAAAGATAATAGTTATCAGTGAGGACTATGGCTTCTCAGCAAATATGTCATAAAAATTTAGCATGTGATGCTAAATGAATGATGCAATGATGTCCCCTTTAGCTTATTACTTATTAAATTGTTATTTGGTTTGCATAATTTGCGTATCTAATAAAATTGAGCTTCGTGAAGTATATTGCTTGTTTTCTTTTAAATGGCGATTAAGTATGGTGTTTTGACAGGAGCTGGACCTTCCACTGAATGCATCATCCTGGAGTAAGGAAGATCTTAAAAATCGAGAAAAACTGTTCTGCTGAATGCACAAAGAGAAATTGCTGATAAAGTTTAAGATGCGCAATGGGAAGCTAAATGGCTCCAAGAAAAGGTTATTAAAGTTTTCATCTGCTTTCCCCATTATATTACTCATTTCAGATCTTTCTGCAACTAAATTTTTAGGCAAATGTTGCATAACATTCTTTTTCAGTTCTGTTCCCAAAAGTTCTTTCATTCCTTATTCACACACGAGCAACCCCATTGTTAATTCCCCATGAATGATGAACATCACATGTGATTATGTTGATTCGCAGTTGAATGAGATTTTGGAGGAGAAGGTGCGACCATACATTCAGAACACCAATAGTATCACAAAATGAGGATAAAAAGGTTTTTTTTACTCGCACGTCTTTTTAAGTGCCGTATTGTTTACCTAAGTTGCAATGAATGGAAATAAAGTAGGAAGATCATTATCTGGACCGAAGTCACGCTGTTCTTTTTCTATTTTCTCTAAAGATTCTGTTTGGTACTTAACTAGTGTAGTTGTCATGGTTATGTATTGAACGTCCTTATTTCATGTACAACTTGTGCAGTTAAGGTTCTGCAGTTAGCATTCCAATCACAAACTGAAAGATTAATGCAAATGAATGTTTCAAATACTGTACTAGCTGTTGGTGTAGCCATGAAAGCTCACTATTAGTTTACCAAATGTTAGATAATGCAGGTATATGGTAATACTAATATTCCTTTTTCTTATTCTGTACACAAAAATGACATGCAGTTCTATGCTTGGGGGGTTTCTTCAGTTGCTTCAGTTGAGGTGGACTAAAAAAAAAAGAGTGGAATTTGATTACATCCATAGAAATTATTGATTTATTTCAAGAAAAAAGTATATCTTTTTTTTTTGGGGGTCGAAATTTCTTATGTTTTGCAGCAGGAAAAAAAAAAGGGAAAAAAGAGAAGAAACATATATGCACACAAGATTAGCATTATTTGCATTTTTTAGTCATTCTATGGTTACTTGGACTTGATCCATGTTTCAGTTATTCTACCATGGAGTTGGTTTGATTTTTACAACTTATTGAAATGCTGTAATTTTTGTAACTAAGTTTTTGAATTTATTGCAGAAGACTCGACAAAGGAGTGTTTTTTTTTATGTATAATTTACAATTGTTCAAATTCTACATCTCTCTATAAACTTGTTCTAATGTATTACCCTATTTGAGGCTGGAAGTGGAAGAGAATTTTGTTGTAGGATTTGGTGTCAGTGATCTCTCTCATCCATTTTCTTCTTGTAATTTTAGTAGCTTCACATTTTGTTGTAAAGCTTTTAATATATAATACTGAATCAGCAACTTTGTAATAACATTTTATTTTTGGATTTGTTAGGGCTTAGGAGGTCCTATGTGCCCCTGCCATGTATTAATTGAATAATTTTCCTATTATACAACAAAATTAAATATCAATTTTCACCTAGAAGCATAACTGGAAGGTAGGTGTATTTTTTAACTTGAGTTAGACCTCAAGTTCGAATCTCTTCTTTCCCAGTTATATAAAAAAAACATAAATATCAATTTGTTCATTCAATTTGTTGCTAAATTCAATTTAAGACAAAATAACTTTGTTGTCGTATTAGTATCTCAGTTTGACTTTATAGTCAATTTAATATAATTTATAGCAAATCAACTGTGATGTTGACTAGAAAATGGAATGTTTGTTTCAGTTATTTGAAGCACCTTGATTTTTCTTATTTAACAACTGATTTATAAGTATTTGGAAAATTTTTTTAAACAGTTGCTAATAATTGTTTAAAGTTCTAATATACCGACAAATAAATTATTTTTACTAAACAAGAATTATCAATTAGTTATGGAGTATTAGCTATCAGCTATCAATTATATTTAACATGTTTAACCAAACAAGACCAAAATGACTAAATTTGTCATAAAATAATGTTAGTTTCCAGATATATAATTGAGAAATTTCATCAACAGTTCTTTGTATGTAACTTTACCTGATTTATCTATATATAATTTTTGTGATATGATCGTTATTTCCATCACAAAGTTAATTCATATTCATGTTTAACAAAATTAGGAGTACTAAGTTAGACAAGGATTACATTTACATTTTAAGGCTATGTTTGACATTGTGTTTGAAAAAACGTTTTTTGGAAAAAAATTTATATTTTTAATTTTTTTTTTAATTTTAAAAATTGTTTTTTAGAAGAATGTAAGTAGAAGTTTTTTCCAAAAGCATATTTAAAAAAAATAATTGATAAAAAATTTAAAAAATCAGTTAAATAAATAAAAAAAATTCAAAACTTGTTTTTAAGATCCTTAACAGTAATTCTAAATACCTCTTAAATGAATCAGGAATTTAGTTGCATATGGTTGGCCAAGCTAATTCGTGACTTTGTCTTTCTTATAATAAAAATATCAATAATGCTATGTTTTAATTGAATTATTTTTTTGATAATTAATCGAATTATTATTATTACAATTAAGAATAATAATATGTTTATTTATTGTTTAATAAAAAAATATTTATTTATTTACGGTCTCATTCTCACAAGAATTTAAATTAACCCTCCCACTTTTAAAATGGATAATTAATTTCCGACTTGAAGGAATATAGCATTTCTTTTTTTTTTTTTTCCTCCACCATCCAATATTTATTTATTATTTAATTCCTCACTTTTGAGAAATGATATTCATATCACATCTCACTTATTAGGTGTAAAGAATATCTCATTTTGTCAAGAAAATCAAATTTTTATGAGACTATTTAGATTATACATTATGTCATTTTCTTATAAAACTTGACAACAAAAAAAGCTCACAATATCAAGAAATAATTTTTCTAGACAAAATGAAATTGGAAAAGCAAATACAAAAATATTATATAGCCAAAAAAGAAAAGCAAATAGGTATTAAGAATATGAACTCAACCTGATGATCCACATCATGTACGTACAAATAAAAAAGAATAAGAAATAATCATGATATAATCAAAACCCAAAAATCTAATTAATATATTGATATTATATATAATTCATAAAAGAATAAAGTAAACTACCCAGGAAGAGTAGCCAATTAAATAACAACAAACATATTCTTAATTAAAAGTCTAATTAAACCCATAAACTAGATATGATGATTTAACACCATTTATCTTTTTTTTTTCTTTTTTGTCATTTATTAAATTTGAATAAAAAGAAAACATTATTATTATTATTTTTTAATTTTTGGGTGAATCTTTAATTAATTAGTGGGTGAACCTATAACATTTAGTGATGACAGTGCAAGCTCTCTTATAAGGGTTAGCCTTTTGAGATCCTTTGCCACCGCATCCGTAATAGGAACTACCCCGTTTTTTGCATGGAACTGAATTTGCCTTGAGAGCTTCATAGCTAAGGAATCTCTTACCCGAGGCCAGGATTCTTCGACTTGCCTCCGACTCCATCATCATCTCCTCCTCTTCGTTGATATCATCCCCGACAAGTCCACGGCTGTAGTTTCCACCGTCCACGGTGGCCGCCGCTGAATGCCTGGCCACCATTGCCACGGTTACGAGGATAAATACCAACAAAAACTTGGGGGTCATTTTTGTTATGTATATTCTTGTTAGAGAGAGAGGAGAAAAAAAAAATAAAAATTGAATCTCTTCTTCTTTGCTTGTGAAAGAAAGGAGAGAATGGAAGAGGGAAGAAGATAATAAGGGACTTAAGTAGGTACAATGTGTGATTTTACGCCTTTTACGTTTAGCCGTTGGTGATATGGGGTGGTTCTTCTCTTTGCTAGTTTGTATTTTCTTTTTCTTTATATATATATTGAAGGAATTTTCTCGTTTAGATCTAGTTTATAAAGAATTAAATTAGTGATAAAATATACCAATAAGTTTTACTTTAGTGGTATGGTCCCGTGATCAAATCTGTAAATTTTCGAGTTCAAATTTTCAGTTGCATCTATCGTACTAAAAATAAAATGTTATGAAAAATTTTTTATTTATAAAATAATTTTTTATTGATTTATCATAATATAAATTTGAATATTATTTACCGAATAGGAAATGATAGGACAAAATATTTTGTTAAAATTTTAGCATTATTAATTCTATCAAATTCATTTCCTAAACATATGATACTTATTATGAGATTAATGAAATGGGCAAAATATATCTTTTATTTTTCTTTATGAAAAAAAAAAATAGATAATGTTTGCTATAAGTGAATTTCAAACGGTTAGTGGAACTCATTTGTCAACCTCTATTAATATTTAGTTTAAAAGTTAATACGTTAGTCTTTTTGTACATCCTACTTAATTTGTTAGTTCTTTAATGAAATAAATACAAAGAAATGACAAATATTTTATTTTTATATCAAATTTAATTTCAAAAAATTAAAATGAATCTCATCAATTCCTTCATCAAATATAGGGTTTGCATTCTAATTTTGAAATGTAACCATTATTATTTATTTCAATTTTGTTTTTGGATTTACCGGGTAATGTAATGTTCTTGTATTAGATAGAACTGTGAATAATAAATTCATTGAAAAGATAAAAATTTTTTTATTTGATTTCAACGTTTGAAATCAAATTTTTAATTGGAACATATCCGAACTAATCAAAAGTTTGGTTTGATCAGTGTCAATTAATCTGAATTTTGGATTAGAAAATAAAAGAAATTATTCAATCTAAACTAATTATTTAAAACCTAAATAAGATAAAATTGGATTAAACCATGAGTTCGATCCGATTTAAGCCACTACTAAGGGAGACGGATATAATTTATGCAATATTTTGAGTTCATATGGTACTTGTTTAATTCAAGTATATAAGTTAATTTGTTCAGAAGAGCTATGTGGTTGAAGCCCTGCTAAATACATTTATGAAAAGTGTTGAAGAGTTTTAATTGTGATTACACTTCGAACATGATTAGTTTTACACTGTGAAATGGATGAATATACGTGTAGTTACACAAAAAAAAAATTAGGATAAATTATTAATAAATTCCTAAAATTTAGTTAAATATATTAGTTAGTTTCTTTATTTTTAGAAGGTTAAATGTGCAAATTAGTTTCTAAACTATACCTTATAAAACGAGTCACTCTTTCAACTTTGAGTTAGTGCAAATAAATCTTCAAACTCTAAATTCCGTGTAATTAGACCTCTCATATGTTAGGCTCTTTAAACTATAACAATAAGTCAACTCGGTCTGGTGAGAGATGATTTGCTCCATATGATATAGTTTAGGGGTTAATTAGCATTAAGTTTTAAGTTCGAAAGTTTATTTGTACAGAGTTAAAGTTGATGGGGTGATTCACTTTATAAGGTATAGTTTAGAGACTAATTTATACATTTGGCTTTTTTAGAAATACATTATAAAGTCTCATGTTTTGTTCTAATAACTAAAAAGACATTATTTTACTTTTGAATAGAACTAGAATATTCGGTTAATCAACTAATTAAAAATACTAAAAATACTAATATTTATTTTTTGATAAATTTGACATTTTATTAATTTAAAAAATATAATATTAAAAAAGAATGATATAATTGATATTTTAGTATAAAATTGATGACATTAAATTTTTTTTGATATTTTTTTAGCATTTTTTTTTAAAAAAAAAGAAGGATAAATTTGACTTTTTATTTATATATAATGGAAAAAAAATTAACTAAAGAACTATCTAGTGTTTAAACGAGAAACTTCATAATAAATTTCTAAAAATACAAAGACTAACTAATATATTCAACAAAATCTCAAAAAGTTACAGTAATTTACCCAAAAAATTATTATACTTGTTTAGAAAGAGAAAACTATATAACTATAGGTCTTGAACTTTCGGAAGTTGAATGAATGAGATTAATTAAGCTGAATTTATTCATTTCCAACTAACGAAATATGTGGTAGGTAGTTATCTAATTCCATAAGCTACTAAAAGCATTCTTAACATAGGAATTTAAGAACAAAAAGTCATGAGGAGTAATATTAACACTTTTTAATATACGTAACACTTTTTACTGTACATTTTCAATATAAAAAAGATATATTTTTTTACGAAATACCAACTTTTATTTTAAAAATAATAAAATTTTATAAGTGAAAAAATATATCTTTTTGGTATTAAAAGTGTATGGTGGAAAGAGTAAGTGTTTATAGTACTCCTCAAAAGTCATTATTCAATTCACATTGAGAAATGCTATAATTCTTTTTTATATACTTTCTATCATATACTTTCAATATAAAAAAGATATATGATTTTTTTATTTATAAAATATTAATAGTTTTTATAATAAAAACTAATATTTTATATATATAAAAAAAAAAAAGATCATTTTTTCATTGAAAATATATGGTGGAAAGTGTATGAAGAAATATTGGTAAAATTCTTCATTCACATTATAAATTATCAAATCCTATCCAATTCTACTGATAAAACAATTTTCTTTTTCATGATAATGAAATAATTAAAACAGTTGTTAAATTACTAATACTTTTGTTTTGTTTTAAAATAAAATATGCTACTTTGAGTCAAAAAAAAAAAAAGCTTCGTTCTACTTTATTAGTCGTTTAAAGTTATTTCATGCAATTTAAGAAACTATTAAATAGTTCAATTACAGAGAAAAAAAACTATATTTTGACTAAAATATCCCACTAAACACATTTTTAGATAGTAATAAAGAGCCTTAACTGTGACTCGGAATATGATTCGTATGAGGCCATAAAACAAATGAAGATATTTGTACTTTATACTAAAAAAAAAAAAAAAATCTTTTAAAGAATAAAAATTATTATTATTATTAAAAGTTGAGACCAGAAATTAGAAATGTATAAGATCATCTTAACTAGGTTGATTATTATTATTATTATTATTATTATTATTATTATTATTATTATTATTATTATAGTTCCAGCAAATTAATTGCACTGTTCAATTAATGGAAATTGCAACATTTAAATAATTGGTCAATTTATGTTGGTCCTGTAGTTTCCATCTGCATATTTGGCAACAAAATGAAGAACAATTATTGATACCTTCATCTTAATTAGCAGAAAATTAAAAGGAAAATATAGATTGCTGTAAATTTTCTTATCAAAGAGTTTTAAGAGTGCATAATTAAATGAATTTACAGATAAAATAGTATACTAAGATCAAATTTGGTACATCCAAAGAATAGAAAATGAAATTCTATTCCTAAGTGTTTTAGGATTTCAATTTTTGTCTTTGGTATGTTAGAGCATGTTTGGTCTGTCAAATTTTGGAATGAGAATGAAATTCTAAATTTAAGTTTGATACTTTATTTTCTTTGAAATAAGATTTTGGTCACCCAATATTCTAAGAATCATATTACATAGAATTTGTTTGTATTCGGAATCCATTTCCTTTCACCTTTTCTTTTAAAATTATTGTACTGCTCATTAATTTTTTTTATTCAAGACAATATAATTTTTTTTTTATCTAAGTGGCTGTTTAAATGAAATAAAATAATTTTTAGAATTGTGATAATTTTTCTATATATATATATAATTTAAAAATAAACATTATATATAGATCCACATATAATCAAACTCTAATTTTATTTATGTCATTTTGGTACTAAAATCGAAAAATATATATACACAAAAAGAAATAAAATGGGAAATTAGCATTATATATATATATATATATATATATATATATATATATATATATGGGGTAAACAAATAATTTTGGAAGAAAAACATAAATAAAATTTCGGAAGCCACGTTAGAAACATCTTTAGAAAATACTTTTAAAAAAATAGTAAAACACATTTCAAATTTTTTTTTTGCGACAAGGAAAAACACATTTCAATTAACAATCATGTTTTTCTTTTTTTTATTTTATAGAAATTAAATAAAAAATATGAAATCGAAAAATAATAAATAACCTCTAAACCATTTAAATTATTTTTTAATTTTTTAATATCTCTCATTCATAATTATTCAGTTTAAAATCATATTACATTAAATTTTTAACATTTTTAATATCAAAAATTTGAAAATTAGATTTTGTTAGATTTTATTCAAAATTAAAATATAGAGTTAAAAATAATTACTAATTCACTTGCTTATAAAAACATAGAATTATTAAAAATAAGAATAATTATGGAAAATAATTAATTTTTGAATATTATTTCTCTTATTTATGGAATTACACCAAACATAAAAATATAATTTCAATTTCTATAATGTTAACATACCAAAAATAAATATTGGAATCCTAAAACACCAGTTTTAGGATTATGATTCTATTTCCTATTCTTTTATTGTACTAAACATGTCCTTAATGTAATAAAAATTGGAATTATATTTTCATATTTGGTGTGATTCCATAAATAAGAGAAATAAAATTTAAAAATTAATTATTTTCTATAATCACCTTTATTTTATTTAACTTGAATAGTTGTTAAGCTATTTAGATAAAAAAAAAATTAGATTGTCTTTGAATAAAAAATTGATGAGAGATACAATAATTCTAATAGAAGAAAAAGTAAAAGGAAATGGAAGTAATAGGATTCCTATGATTTCGAGTAATGAGAATCATATTTCAAAGAAAATAAGATACTAAATTTAAATTTGAAATTGAAATCCAATTCCTATTTCAAAATTTAGTATTTAGAAATTTCTCCAATTTCAAATACTTCTATATAAATAGATAAATGAGTGTGCAAATTATTCACAAGAAACAAAGAAGTTCGAGCTTAACCATTCAAGAAATAAGCACACAAATTATTACAGGAGCCAAAGAAATAAGAAAATTTCAAGTAAATTCAATTTAAATGATATTTACAAATTAATCTAATTACAAAATCAATTAATATAATAAAATATATATTATTAAATTATTGAATTTGTTTATATGTGATTGGATGGAGTGAATTTATCAAAGATCTTTTTTTTTTGTTTAAAGTACGCATAATAATCCAACATGCTAGTCATGTTATACGTTTAAGTACAACATTTAAAAAAAAAAAATTGCAATAACAGTATTATTTAGAATCATGAATTAAAAAAAAAAAAAATCCAACGGAAAAAATCCTAAAAATTAAAACCATTAATTAGCAATGGAAAACCAAATCAGAGCCATTAAATTACCAACAGGCTCATTGAACTCAAACTCC
Organism: Balakata baccata; assembly: GCA_949630135.1. NCBI lineage: Eukaryota > Viridiplantae > Streptophyta > Magnoliopsida > Malpighiales > Euphorbiaceae > Balakata > Balakata baccata. The sequence goes on along the minus strand of CATIWF010147332.1, from coordinate 4,683 downwards.
TAGGAACAACACGACACTGACAACAATAGAATCAGCGAAAAACTTCATACTAGTTGGAGTTACAGCCCATGAAGCAGATTTAGATGGCCCAGGAGAATTCACATTCCCTGAATTACCATATATAGATGGAGCCGGAGAATTCACATTCCCCCAACCACCGGATTCAGGTGACCTCCCCGGTCCTGAGCTAGTCTCTGGTGCCGGAGGAGTTGCAGGAGATGAAAAAATAACGGGACCTTCCGCTGCTGGAGATGGAGACAGAGATGGTGGTGATGGAGATGGAGATGGAGATGAAGAATTTGGTGCATAAGCCGCTGGTGAAGGAGACAGAGATGGAGATAAAGATGAAGACTTTGGTGGATAAACTGCTGGTGAAGGAGACGGAGAAGAGTGTGGCCAAGCAGAGTTGGACACAGGGGATGGAGATAGAGCTAATGATGGAGGCAGAGATGTTGATTTTGAAATTGGATAGGGAGAGTGAGCAAACGGCGGCGATGAGGCGGAGGATTTTGGTGGGGTTGCCGGAGGTTGAGATAGCACCCGTACTGGTGGTGGAGATATACGGGTTGGTGGTGGTTTAGGCCTAATAGCCAAAACTACAACAATCAATCTTTGCCCCTTTTGGCAATTTCCTTTATTTCCAGTGATGAAAAAGAAAGGACCTGAACGATCAAATTTGAAAACATCAGTGGCCGAATTTAAAATCTCTATTGGGTTTTCTGTGTTGCAATTGTAGTAGTCTTCTTTCTTCACTGCCAAAACAGAGTCTGACCCTTTCTCGTACTTAAAAGCTACGAAAAAAAAAACATAATAATGAACAAAATTGCAAAGATTTGATCAAACAACAGAAAACCCAGAAATAAAAACCGATCAAAAAAAGAAAAAGATCAAACATACTAAGAGTGTCATTGACTTGAAACCGATTTCTTCCTGCCCAGTCATTGTATTTCTCGGTTGGGTTCAAAGCCCAACCATTTTTGCCACCTACGAAGAAGTTGTAGGCAACAGAGGATGAGAAGAAAAAGGAAGAAAACAGAGCCAAGAGAAGAGAAAAGCACAAAGACTGTTGAGATTTCATTTTGCTACTGAACAAACAAGCAAAAACAGAGCGCTTAGTTGCATAGTGAAAATATGGTTAACAACATAAATAATATCAATTCTTAACGCTATATGGCAAATTGGTATCAAATTTTTTAATTATTATAAATTGATATCAAATATTTTGAAAATATTGTAAATTGGTATCACATTTTTTGAAAATATTACAAATTGGTGCCCAATTTCAATTTCTAGTAAAAAAAGTAATGCATTAGCTGATCAATATGACACATTAGTATGTCGCGTTAACATAAATTGTATTTTCGGCTGTTACATAATTTTTTTTTACCAAAAATTGGACTTGAATATCAATTTGCAATACTTAATATATATATATATATATATATATAAAAGAATTTGTACTATTTAGGTTATAAATCAGTGAAAAATATGGGTAGGAAAAAAGAATAATTGCGTGGAAAGACGAAAGTGCGACTAGATGACTTTTTTATGGAAGCTAAATATTTTTGGGATTTTGTTTCACACTTTAATTAACTTGTTGAGGAGAAAAATGGAAGCTAAATCCAAAATGGGAAACCCTGTTTAATTGTAACGTTATCTTCAATGCTCTTTTAGCATAAAAAGTAGCAACTTTAATATCACCAAGATTTGGGGTTAAATTGGTGGATTAGGGAGGGTGGTTTCGTTTTTTAGGGGTTTAATATATTTTACTCTTCAAAATGGTGTCATTTTTTCATAAAGAATTTAAAAATTTTAAACCAAAATGGCACCATTTTAATTGTTTAATTTACTAAAACGATATCATTTTGAATTAAAAAATAAAAAATATTAAAATGACATCATTCTATAGATCAAGTTGGTTCAATGATTGTGGAATAATAATAGCTAAGAGAGGTATAGTTGAGGGTATAATTGCATCGATTTAAAAGTTTGAAGTTTAATTGCAGTCAATCAGTTAGAGTCTAACTCGCATGTTAGGATATAATCCAAGGGCTGATTTGCAACTTTCATCCATTTATTCTCACACAACACAAATATCTGAAATAGAATTGCAAAAAAAAATTTTTGATGCAATTATTCTTTAAAAGGGATCCGTCAGTTTGAGGGATTATAATGATCCAACGTTAAACAAAATTAAATACGAGACTAGCAATCTTGCAGGGTTTGAATAGATATATATTTCCAGTATCTTGATTAGAATCGTCCTTCTGGAAACCATAGCTTTTGGTGCATCTGGTTTAACAAGTAGCTTCGCAATGTGGGGCAGAGGCAGCTGGATAACCCATGCACTGCTTGTAACAAAGCTCATAACACTGCTCGTCCACTGCTGCTGCTTGCGATATAAGTGGCAGTGATGGCCAATCCCAAGCTTTTGCCATCCCAATCGGTGCAACAATCATTACCATTAACATTGCCATTCTCAATTTTCTGCTTTCCACGTTTAAGATTAATTAATTTCTGACCCTCTTTTTTTTTTTTTTGGTTTGTTAGACCCTGTTTTTAATTTTGCTTAATGAGTGCCTAACTTTCAAGTTTCAAGCTAATTAATTAATATCTCTGCCTTTTGTAACTGACTCTGATCGCTATATTTGGATCTAACTTAATAAAAATTTTCTAAAAAAAGGGTACTTATAAGTATTTGTTCCTTTTTTTTTAAAGCTTATTTTGATTTGGAGATATTGAATGGTTATACATAATTGACTTCAAAATAGTCAGCCACTTTAGAAAATTACTTTGGTCGAATTGAATTTCAAAAAAGCATTTTACTGAAAAATTTTAATTTTTTTGAATTTTGAAAACTGATTTTGGTATATATATTTATTTTAAAAATAGGTTTAAAAAAAACAGTTTATAAAAAAAATTTTAAAAATCAGTTAATTAAATAAAAAAAATTCAAAACCTACTTTTAGAACTCAACAACAACTCCAAAAACCACTTTTTTACTTTTTTTTTTTTTTTACTTTTTCTGAAATATTTTCAAGCACGCAATATTACATTATTTATGGGATACTCATTCTTTTCTCTTAAGTTCCAAATACATATATAGGATTATATATATATTTTTTTACCCTCAATCATTTTTTAGTTTCAATCATCTAATAATTTGGATTTGTGACCTATTAATGTATAAAATATTCACATTCTTTCTCAGATTTTAAAGGTAATTCATATATAAATACTTAGAGCTTTCTCAAATTTTAAAGATGATTCATATGTAAATACTTAGAAATTGAACTCGAAATATATGATTCGAAATATATGATTACTGAGAGAATAAATTTCTACTATCATATATTACCTATTGGATATCTTCAATCATTTAATTCAAATACTAATAATAAAGGCTTAGAGAACTACAGACATTCATGTATAAACTAGACTACCCAAGAATAACAACTAGCAGTAAGCAAAACTATGCATGTTCAAACCTAACTTTCCCAATCTTTTATATACAAGTATGGATTTGTTGATCTGTCAACAAAGTTATCAACGAATCAGAACCAATTAGAACTATATCCCATATTGCAATTTTTTAAAAAATAACAATTAAAAATTTTGCTATCAATTTGTAACATAATGATAAACATTGATACTTATTTATATTATTAACCCACTAAATGTAAATAACTTAGGCAAAAAGATATGTGCAGTCTCTTGTGGTTGTTATTTTTGTTATTTTGCTCCTTTAATCAATTTTTTTATCCAAATTGTTTCGTATAATTCATTTTTGTTCAATTTTACCATTTTAAAATTCAAATTTTGTCATAATAGGATTTTTGGTCGATGCATGTATTTCACGCGCTGATATATTTTTCCGACATACTACGTCATCATATGATAGCTGGATATATCATGCTTTTGAATATTAAAAAGACAAAGTGGACCAAAACAAAAAACAATGGACAATTTGAACAAAAAACTGATCAAAGAGAAAAAATAGTAAAGACAAACTATTACAAGGGATTAAGTATGTCTTGTGCCAATAACTTATGTAGCTTGATTGGTATTTTTATTTGTGAGTATTGGGAGAGCTTTCGATTTTGAATCTCATTGCTACCATGCATCTTCCAATATTTGTGAAAATTTAACACTTTTATTATATGCACAAGGGATGATTACACCTACCGTATAGCTCACAGTTAATTAATCTGAAAAATACATATATATATATATATATATTATAGTTAACTTATTAACACGAATTCATATATACACAGACGATTAAATAAAGAACTGAAAGAAAGGATGAAAAAAAACAGGAAAAACAAAATCATCCATGTTATTAACAGACAGGGTAGATAAACTCCATCTTTTGGTTTAGGTTAAATACTTAAGGTTTCATAATTTTTTTCTTTTTTCTTTTTTTTTTTTCCATTCACACGAATTCTTGTTGTTTTTTTGTTAAAGAATAAACTTAAAAAAAAATTAAACGATAAATTAATCATTTTGCAACTGATTTGCATATATTTAATCTCGTAACTGCAAAAAATTAAACTGAAAATTACAACCCATGTAATTAAGTTTCTTAATGAGGAGAAAGCTAAAGAAAAGAATAAACTGAGATGGTAATAATTCATGGGACTTCAAGCGGAAAAATTTAGAATTGGAGTTTCCAAATCCAAG
>CATIWF010147305.1:0-13336 GCA_949630135.1 Balakata baccata | reverse complement strand
ACCCGAATCAAAAGATTTTACATATGTCAATTAAAACTAATTTAACCAAAGAAAATTCAGAATTTATACCTTTATAATTTCTTGATTTTTCTTCAACAACTCACCTTGTTGGGTTGTAGCAAACCACAACAATCCAATCTTAGATTGTCTCTAACAATAACCACACGAAGATGAGAGGATGAAACCACTAGGGAGATGGCTTGAACATACCTCAAAGTGCTAGCAATGGCGTATGTTCATATGAGAAGAAAATTAAACTCTTTAATTTTCTTGTTGTCTCCAAAAATTTTCGTCTCCCAAAAATTTTTTCTTGTCTATTTTCTGTCTTTTGGGGTCTTTTAGATCCAAAAGAAAATCAGAAAAGTAGATCCAAATTGAAGAGAGGAGAAAATGGGAGTTATGAATAGTAAATTGTGGTTTAAATGGCCATTTAGGCCATTTAAGTGCCACAAGTAGGCAGCTGTGCGCGCAACCCGCCTGGGCCTGCTGAGCAGGCCCAGCTGGCCTGCCAGGCCAGTGGGCCCGCACGGACCCGTCAACCCCCTCCGAGCGATTTTTCCCCGCGATCTTATCACGAACCGACTCAAAATAATTTTCTCATATTTTGGATCTCATCCTAAGCCATTTTGCTCATTCTTCACATCTCCAATGTGTGTGGCCCATTAGGTTCCCAATTATATTGGCCACTTAAATTATCAAATAATTTAAGCAAATCATGAGCGGTATCTAGCAACACATCATGATCCCCAATTGACTGAAAAGTTAGTGGTTTGACTACAAACCTTTCCATAGATAACAATATGTGCAACTCGTCCTTTCACCATTCTATACCCAACTCAATTCAGAGCATGGACTATGTGTCAGCTCCCGCTAAACTGACTACGTCACACCAAGCCCAAGTGATTTTGGATCTTGTCACTGAGACTCATTACGCAATTAGACATATCATTGAAGACCATCTTTATGACAGTTCCACTCTGGCTAGAGATTCCTGAGTAATGATCCCAACAAGAGGTCGTGGGTATACTCTCCCTCTATTAGGAGCTGTAAATCCTCTATTGGCTACCCAATTACCTTCTAATACCTCAAGCTGCACCCAATCACCACCCTATGAGCGACATCTATGAGGTCAAAAGGAATGGAGTCAAAGCACAGAATCAGTATATCCTTGAGTACCTCAAGTCTAAGGATACATACACCATTGCTATGATGAGACTCTCATTGACATTTGAATAGATAATCCATATGATTGTCTCATAGTAGGTCATCCAATGTACTTGACTACTCTTAGCAAGCATCCACATGTTAACTTTGAACATCTCATGCTCATAGCTTATGAGATCTACTGTTTGATCCAATCAAGGAGTATAACATGTGCTAGTCTATCCGGATCCACAATGTCTCATTTTGTTGATCCTATAACTAGGGATAATTTAGATACTAACATAATTACACAAGATAGGAATCTCATTATCATGATCCCATCATGATTTCCTTCATACTATGTTTCATATCATGGACTTTATTAATCAGTTTAAGATCTATATCAATTCATATGCAAATGAATACTAAAATAATGAAAGAATGCCTTTATGAATGTGTATACTAAGTATAGGGCGGTTCCACCTGGGTGAACCATAGGGTGCTTATGTTGTAATTTTTTTATGAGTTTTAACTTATGTATAATGAATTATGTGATGAAATTAATTATTTTACTATGGTGAATTGTTAAGAGGATAAGGCCCAATTACTCTAACTAGGACTAGAGATAGGATAGATGGCATGCTATTAAGGGAGTTTGGTACCACTTAGTCCTGAAGTTAGCCATCTTGGAGATGAAACTTTTATATTAGAGGGTATGTCCGGAGTGGCACCCTCAGAAATATTAAGATATTTTTCTCAGGCAGAGTTCCTGAGTAGCTCGGTGTAGCCTTAGTGCCCCTATCCAATTTAATCTGGTTTAGAGTATAAGGGCAAAATAATCATAATATTCCAACTTGATAAGTATGAGTTAAAGTATGTTATTCTATATATGAAATATTGTGTGGTATTGTGTTATGTTGAAACATGTTTATAGATGTGGAGATTATATGCTCATGCATACATAATTATCTATAAATGTATATATTATTCATGCATACATGAAGATTAAAACTATATGTTGTTATGTACCACTAAGCATTTTATGCTTTGCGTGTGGATGTTGATTTTCCCACACAGATTGAAGATAGGGGATCAATTGCTGACTAATAGAAGAAGCCCAAGGAGAAAAGTCCAGGACAAACCCGTTGGGGTTAGTGATACAACTATTTCTTTTTGTTGTTTTTCTTTGGGTGGGAATGTAAATATTTAAATTTTAGATGAATTTTTGTGTAACTCTAGCAAGGTTGAGGCCTTTACTTTATGATATGAAAAAAAGTAAATATATATATAATAAAAATATTATGAATATTAAAATTTACTTTATATTTTAAAAAAGTCATCATGGCCATGGTGCAAAAAAGTCTTTTTTTAGGAAAATAAAAACGGTTGTTTAAATTTTTTTTTTAGTACCTTTCTATATAGTTGAGGTATATTCCTTGATTATATGGCAGGGTGCTACATTTTGGTATCAGAGCCTAGGTTTAGACGATTCTAGATCTAGGCAGGGATGGGTTGTATCACAAAATATCGGATTGTCCTATATGACTCTAATGTGGGCTCTTCTATGTCAGCATGTAGGTACAAGAGAGATATGGTTAGTAATGAACATAAGGGGGATGGTAATAACAGTTTTTCGGAGCGTGATGAGAGAGATCAATCTCCTCAGGCTAGTGTTCAAGGGTCAGCTGTTGCCCCATCTTCACAATCACCATCAGGAAGTCAGGCTGGCTAGCATCCTGACCTAGTGACTCAACAGATCTTAGCTTTGCTACAAAGGATAGCACAAATGATACCACAAGCTCCACCACCTCCTCCTCCACCACCTCCTCCGCCACCACCTCCACAACAACTGAAAGTGCAGTTGGACAAAGTTAGGAAATATGGAGCTACAAATTTTCTAGGTAGAAGTGATGACGATCCAGCTACTGCTAAGTTTTGGCTACAGCAGACGGAGAGAGTATTTGATGATCTTCACTGCCCAAATGATCTTAAGGCAAAGTATGCAGTCTCATTACTTCAGGAGGATGCATATGCTTGGTGGAAGTCAATTGTGATGAAACCTTATGCACCACAACCGCCTACTTGGGAATTCTTTGTGACGGAGTTCAAGGATAAGTATGTGCCACGGGTTTATAGAGATAAGAAGAAACGTGAGTTCTTTAATTCTAAGACAGAGGGGTAAGATTGTGGTTGAGTATGAGAGGGAGTTCACCAGACTATGCAGGTATGCAGCTGGGATTATTACAAACGAGTCTGATAAGTGCCGCAGGTTTGATGAGGGATTAGATGCAGACATTGGGTTTCATGTGGTTTCACATAGGTACCAGGAATTCTCTCAGTTAGTTACATCAGCTATTAGTGTGGAAGAGATGAAGAATTTGAAGAGGCCTAGTGAGTCATCAAGAAAAGACTTTAGGAAGCCTTCTTTTAGTGCCGCCCAGACATCAAGCAAGAAAGCTCGCACAGTTCCAGGTCAGTTCCAGCAAAGAGGACAAAGTCAAGGTCGTGCTCATTCAATTCCCACTTGGCAGGGACTACCCTTTAGAGCTACTATTACTACTGCTAGTAGTCAGACTCATATTCAGAGAGAGCTAGCACCAGAATGCACATCTTGTGGCCGAAGGCATAGGGGGTATGTTGGGGACCTGCAGCATGCTATAACTGTGGGTCCACAGATCATCTTAAGAAAGAATGCCCCCACCCTATTCGTGGGACTTATACACAGACTCAAGCTTCAGCACTACTTAGGTTAGAGGTAGGGGGCAATTTAGAGGTGGCAGGGGTGGACAGAGATCAAAAGCCTCAGAAACTGTAAATCGACCAGGATCCAGTCGTGCACCTGCAAGAGCATATGCAATTAAGGCAAAGGAGGATCAGACCACCCCAGATGTTATTGTGGGTATGTTTTCTTTGCATGGTTTTGATCTATGTGCTCTTATAGATATAGGTTCTACACATTCCTATCTTTGCACGAACACAAATGGTCAATACAATATGGTCAGTGAGAATTTAGACTATGAGATTGAAACCACATGAGAAGAATTATCCTACACATGATTTAGAGTAGCCTTAGTGCCCCTATCCAATTTAATCTGGTTTAGAGTATAACGGCAAAATAATCATAATATTCCAACTTGATAAGTATGAAGTAAGACATTATGGAATAATTTATATGAGTTAAAGTATGTTATTCTATATATGAAATATTATGTAGTATTGTGTTATGTTGAAACATGTTTAGTAGATGTGGAGATTATAAGCTCATGCATATATAATTATCTATAAATGTATATATTATTCATGCATACATGAAGATTTAAACTATATGTTATTATGTACCACTAAGCATTTTATGCTTAGCATGTGGATGTTGATTTTCCCACATAGATTCAAGATAGGGGATCAATTGCTGACTAATAGAAGAAGCCCAAGAAGAAAAGTCCAGGACAAACCCGTTGGGGTTGGTGATACAACTATTTCTTTTTGTTATTTTTTTTTGGGTGGGAATGTAAATATTTAAATTTTAGATGAATTTTTGTGTAACTCTGACTAGGTTGAGGTCTTTACTTTATGATATGAAAAAAAGTAAATATATATATAATACAAATATTATGAATATTAAAATTTACTTTATATTTTAAAAAGGTCATCATGGCCATAGTGTAAAAAAGTTTTTTTTTAAGAAAATAAAAAGGTTGTTTAAATTTTTTTTTAGTACCTTTCTATATAGTTGAGGTATATTCCTTAATTATAATGGAGGGTGCTACAGGCCTGCAGGCTCGCAGTGCACCACTAGCCTAGCTCACTTCTGTGCTCACACTGAGCATATGCTCACGATGCCTTTCGTGTCCGGGAAACTTTTCCATGTCCGGGAAACTTTTCCACGTCTACAAAACCATCCAGTCCAAATTTTATCTCTATTAAACTTAGATCAAATCCAAGGTTCATTTTTTATGCGACTGGGCCAAGGTATTCCCAGACGGTCACCCATCCTGGTACTGACCCTACTGAAGAACGCTTAATAGGCCGCTTAACCGCCTTGAGCCAAGCACTTCCCAAGAGGTCACCCATCATGGTACTCACTTGCCAGAGCACGGTTAACTAGAAAGAGTGCTTACCTTTCTGCCAAAAGCTTAAGCTGATGGCAGAGGCACAACTCTATTCCTTAATCCTGGATCAAACAAGGGACACCAGTCTCTTTTGACTTTGTGTGCCACTTGGCCAAACCCATTTGACACCCCCCTAGACTCAGGACATATCATTCCCTCCCTCTTTAAGGAAGTTCGTCCTCGAACTTGGCACATAGAAGTGGGATCTAGACCCAACTTCAGACTTTGATACCAAATGATGCAACCAGGCCAAGGTATTCCCAGATGGTCACCTATCCTACTACTGACTCAAGAACACTTAATCGGCCGCTTAATCGCCTTGAGCCAAGCACTTCCTAAGAGGTCACCCATCATAGTACTCTCTCTGCCACATCACGCATAACTAGAAAGAGCGCTTACCGTTCCGCCAAAAGCTTAAGCTGATAGTAGAGGCGCAGCTCTATTCCTTTATCCTGGATCAAACAAAGGCCACCAGTCTCTTTCGACTTTGTATGCCACCTAGCCAAACCCGTTTCACACCCCCCCAAGACCTAGGACATATCAATTTTATTCTTTCATCACACTCTTTTATGCATGTGACCCAATAGGTTTCCGGTTATGTTGGCCACTCAATTTATCATATAATACTGAGCAAGTCAAGAGCGGTGTCTAGCCACACATCATGACTCCTAATTGACTAGAAAGGTCAGTGGTGTAACTCGAATCCTTCCATAAAAAAATTATCTGTGCAATTTATCCTTTAACCCCACTATACCCCACTTGGTTTAGAGTATGGATAATGTGTCAACTCCCAGTAGATTGACTACATCACACCTAGTCCAATTGATGTTAGTTCCTTATCCATGAGACTCATTACTCTAATAAGATATGTCCTTGAAGACCATCTTCAAGACATGTCCACCTCGCGTAAGGATTTCTGAATAATGCTCTCCACAACAGACCACAAGTATATTCTCCTTCTATCAGGAGTGGAGAATCACATGTTATACTCCTTGATTGGATCAAGTAGTAGATCTCATAAGCTATGAACATGAGATGTTCAAAGTTAACATGTGGATGCTTGCTATGAGTAGTCAAGTATATTGGATGACCTACTACAAGACGATCATATGGATTATCTATTCAAATATCAATGATAGTCTCATCATAGCAATAGGCCAAGTATCCTTTGACTTGTGGTACTCAAGGATATCTTGGATATTGATTCTGTTCTTTGTCATCATTCCTTATTGCCTTATAAAGGTCGTTCATCGGGTGGTGATTGGGTATAGCTTAAGGTATTCGAAGGTAATTGGGTAGCCAACAGAGGATTCAGCACTCCTAATAAAGGGAGAGTATACCTACGGCCTCTTGTCGGGATCATTACTTAGAAATCTATTGCTAGAGTGGAAATGTCCTGAAGATAGTTTTTAGTGACATGTCTAATAGAGTAATTAGTCCCAAAGACAAGATATAACATCACTTGGGCTAGATGTGACGTAGTCAGTCTAGTGGGAGCTGACATATAGTCCATGCTCTGAACCGAGTGGGGTATAGGATGGTAATAGGATAAATTACACAGAAATTATCTATGGAAAGATTCTTAGTCAAACTACTAACATTTCAGTCAATTGGGAGTCATGATGTGTTGCTAGATACTACTCATGACTTGCCAAAATTATTTGATAATTTAAGTGGCCAACATAACCGGCAACCTAATGAGTCACATGCATTGGAGATGTAAAAAATGAGTAAAATGGTTTTGGATGGGATCCAAAATATGAGAGAATTATTTTGAGTTGGTTCACAATAAGATCGTGGGAAAAAATCTCTCGGGGGGGTTGACAGGCTCATACAGGACCGTGCAGGCCCGCACTAGCCTGCTGGCCTGGCAGGCCATCGCGCAGTAGCACACAATCTCCCTATAAATTGTCCAATTGGCCAATTTTACTATTAATGTCTTTTCATTTGCTTCTCTTTTCAATTTAGATCTAATGTTCTGATTTTCTTTGGGATCTAAAAGACCTAAAAAGACAGAAAATAAACAAGGAAAAATTTTTGGGACAAGAAAAATTTTTGGAGACAACAAGAAAATTAAAGAGTTTAATTTTCCTCTCATATGAACATACACCATTGCTACCACTTTGAGGTATGTTCAAGCCATCTCCCTAGTGGTTTCATCCTCCCATCTTCGAGTGGATATTGTTAGAGACAATCCTAAATTGGATTTTTGTGGTTTGCTATAACCCAATAAGGTGAGAAATTGAAAAAAAAATCAAGAAATTATAAAGGTATAATTTATGAATTTTCCTTGCTTAAATTAGTTTTAATTGGCACATGTATATTCCTTTGATTTAGGTTTTGAAAAATTTTATTTTCCGCTGCGTAATATGTATATGATACATGTTCAAAACCTATCACCTTGGCCTCATGATCAAGGAGAATACCTACCTTCTTAGCTCTACCCGCTCTAAATTTGAGAACCATCTTGATGTCAAATATCTTCTCAATTGCAAAGCCATTGTAAGGGTTGCTAAGAAAGTTGATGAGTATGTTTATGCTTATGAAGAGAACGGAGTTCAAATAGGCAATCAAAAGATGTCTAAGTAAAGGGCATGGTTGTCTCTTAGTGAAGGAGCTTCAATGGTTCAAGAGGAAAAAACACAACCACAAGAGTATGGTCCTTCTCCTCTCTCTTTAAAGAAATCTATACCTTACAAATGAAGACTTTTGATATGATAAGGCACCTTCATATGGATGTTCAAGGGATGCAAGGTGCTATAGGAAAGCAAGTATGCCCTACAACCTTTGAAGAGGAAGAACCACTTATGGGGGAGCAAGATGGCAATAATGAAGAGGGATATGATAAAGAAAGAGATGCCTAGTTCTAGATCTTAGCCTCTATATCTTTATGTCTTTTGTTTCTTTTAGGTGTTAAGTGTCTTAGAATGTGGTAATTAAAATTGTGATCACATATTTATATTTCATGTACCATATTTTTTTCTTAATGATATTTGCTTTGTTTTTCGTTTATTTCTCTCTATTTTAAGCTTTCCTTCATGCCTTTGGTGATTGATATGACTTATGTCCTTCTTTATCTTGCCAAAGGGGGAGAAAAATGAAAGAAACTAAAGCAAAAATGAATTTTAATTTGAATTTGTCACTAAGTTAAAATATTGTTAACTTTTGATGACCTTACTTTGATTTGTTTATTTAATATGCTAACATGCTTAGTTTTCCTTGAAACTTCACATACACATTTTTCAATACTCTATGCACTTTCAATTTGTTATGGTCCTTAGTTTGATTGTCAAATAAAAAAGGGGGAGATTGTTGACCTTAGGGCAATTGATTGCTATTTTGATCTTTACAATCAAATTAAATATTACTAATGTCTTTATCTAGTGTTGTATTGATAGTACAATGTTTTAAGTCAATTAGACGTGATTTGTGTAGTGAACAAATCAATCAAGTGTTGAAGACGTGTGAGTTGCATCTACGAAATTGCAGATGCGCTTAGGAGACATTTTGTAACCACAAAAGATGTTTTGCATCCAGGACAAAGGGATCTTGACATCTAGTAGCAAATTCCATCTGGGAAACAGAAGGGTCCTATTTAGGAAGAATAACATCTCAATTGGGAAAGATGGCTTGTGTCTGGGAGATTTAAAAAATCATGACCATTGGAAGGCGCCTTTACAATGAAGTGCCATGTCGCCTCATAAAGTCATAATGACTATTTTGACTTTCAAACTTCATTACTAGGAAATGTTTCCCAACCATGAAATGCTCAATTCTAGAGATTAAAAGCTATAGGTCAAATTTTCAAGAACTTTTCATCACCGAAAATCATTTTCCCGACTACAAAAGCCTTGTTTCTGACTGGTAAATAGTCTCTATATACAGCATTTAATGGGCTTATAAGAGAACGTTAGGAAGATTTATGGCACCATTTATAATGGCTAATTGGTGATCAGTATAAATACCCTATCAAAAGGACATTTATGAGACCTTACCAAATCTTTAAGTGCCAAACTCTTCCAAATTTATTTCTCAATCTCATTTCATTAATTGTTTGTAAGGTTCAAGTGTTAGCCTTAAACAATTGGGTTAATCTTGTAATAAGGGTTGTGTGTATGAGCTAAGTTGCAAGGATTTGGTTGTTGTGTTGTCCATTAAAACACAAGGAAAAATTGGGTTGAGTATGAGACTAAGGGAAACACCTAATTGTGAGTTATCTAATGAATACTTTGTAACACCCTCAACTTTCCCACATACATTATTACACGCATTTCATTTGGACATATTCATTTTTTTATATATCATTCACATGAGGCACATACGCACATTGGATTTTGGCTTGAACGTGCTCACAAGATAGAGTTGTTACATGTCGGTTTATCGTAACAAGATCAAGTTGCACGCGTCAAGTCATAAATTAAATAAGGGTGAAAAGGTATTAGGAATTAAATGGCATACAATGATTAAATCAAAATAAATAGAATTTGACATAGTTAAATTAGTTAAATTGGACAATTTGACTAGATAGTATTTTTGGCATTAATTAGGTACATGTAAAAATGTAGAGAAAATAATAATAAATAAATAAATAAATACATCAATTAAATTAATTAAATGATAGAAAAAAAGGAATTGAGATAAGGACAATTTGGTGACATGGTTGGTTGGGCTACTGACATATAAGTATGTCTTCTTAGCCTTATTCTCTCTTCTCTTTAGTTTCTTTCTTCTTCAAAATTTCCAGCAGCCAACTATAGCTATGAATTCTGGTAAGTTGCCATCTCTTCTTATGATGCTAAACTTAAATTGAGAATTGTTAACTTGAAGTTTATTGCCTACAAGTATCTAGGTAAGCTTCCTGGAATTCTATTTTGGGGACAGTCAGTTAGTGCTCCGTTTCCTTCATCTTAGATACTGATTTTGGAGAAACACAAATGTAAAATTTGTAGATGATTCTCTTAGGTTTATGGCTATATCAATATTTTTGCAAGATTTTGTGTTTGTGAAAAGATATTGGCATCGGACTGGAACTAGTTCAATTGTGGAACCTAGCTAAATCACTTGCTGTTTTGATTATTTTTCTATATGGTATAGTCGATAATTGAGGAAACTCAAAACATGAAAGTTGTAGAAATCTGTGTTATCTAGGTGTGTATTAAATTTCAAGACCAGATTATGGGCGGATGTGAGTTATGGTCAAGAGAGTTATGTCTATTCCATATTTGAGCTACATGCTTAGTGTCCTATGCTTGTCCAATAAGTTATTTGCTCATTTTGAGCTCCTTATAGACATTATCAGCAAATGGTCAAAACATGAAAATTATAGATACATGCAAGGTTGTAAAAACCGGCCGATCAATGAACAGAAAAAATCCAGCGGGTTATGAGTTTAAGGTTAAACCGGGTTCGAACCGGTCTATATAGCATTTTCATAAAATATAATAAAACATAATATGTCTCATACGTAATAAAAATAGAATATAAGTTGTTAAAGGTCATTCCTAGTAAAGAAGACTAATATAACATATCTCATATTCTCTTTTTTGTATTATTTTAAAAAAAAATTATATTTCATATATTTTCATAATTGAATATTTAATTAATTATTAAATATAAAGGTAACATTTAACTTGAAAATATAATCAATAAAAAATCTCAAATTGTAAAAGAAAAGTAATATAAAAAAATAAGAAAAAAATATATAAAAAAAGTGAATAATCTCACATAGAAAAATGTAAAATGACAGCATGTTATAAATAAGAGTGTGTTAAGCTTTCAAAAATATATTTATTTTGACCAATTTAACTAGTTTGTGGTTAACTTATCTAGTTTTAGGGTCAATTTTTTGGTTAAACTAGTTGAGTTGGATAAATTGGACCAAATATAATAAATAAGTTTTTTTTGCAAAAAATTAAAAAAACCTAGAAAAACTTGTGAAAACCGACCGGGTCAGCCGGTTTAAGGTTTGACCAGCCGGTTCGCCGGTTTTTCTCCTAGTTCAATTCCCTCTCAATTTTCTACCTAAAAACCGATCAATTAAATGGCCGATTTCCGATTTTTCTAGTTGAATCTACCAGACCAGTCCGGTTTTCATAACATTGGGTACATGTCTTAGGTAAATTTTGACACAAATACCACCTTAATATGTTATGTATTTTGTGAGTTATAGCCTTCACAAGTCAGACTGGTTCGAATGCCAACCCTATACTTAACCAGTCATAAGTATCCTACCATATGAGGACTTTAGAGGCAGAATGGATGAAAGTTGTCAACATGAAAAATGTTCCAATTTAACATATGTAAGTGTATACAAAGTTTTATAAAAATATAACTTGCATGTTGTGAGATATGAAGAAGCAAATTTGGTGTCCTAAAACTACCTAAGGGTAGAAAACATAACATAAAATATAAATTATATCAAAACTTACATAGTAGTCCAATTGCTCTGAAATTTAGATATGTTATATCCCTACATGTTAGCTTTAATTAGAAATAAGAATCATACAAATTGGACTAGCACAGAAAAAGTTATAAGCTAATGAATACATAAAGGTCACACTACTATAATACCAAACCCTAATTAGTGGTCCATATTATGCATATTTCAATTTGTTTAACTTTTACAAAGTTTATTTAGCTACCAATTGACTAAGTATACATTCAATTAGGCCCACAACATATTGGAGACCCCTAAGGAAGTGAAAAATAATAAATTAGAAGTTCAATATCAAAAGAAAAGATAAGTTTAATTATCAAATGATTTCTTTGGTATGTGTGTTTGTTGCATGCTACGTGCAATGTGACTTAACTTACTACTATATGAATGACATGATTGTTATGGTATGGATATGATATCAAAAGGTGATGAATGACTTAAATACGTGGTTGTGTTATAGGTTTTTCTTACATGAAGTGATTAATGATTGAATATGCAAATGCGATATAAATGCAAATGATTGTTGCAAATGCATATGCATATGGACTTAAAAGGCATTGTGATAAGCTAAATGGCATTGTAAAGCAAAAGAAGAGGCCTATGGCCTAAACAAATGTTCAAAAGCAAAAGAATAGGCCTATGGCCTAACAAATGTGCAAATGTTACAAATGATAATGTTCATATGGAAACTCGGGACAGTGTCTATTTAGCCTGGTCACAACAAAAAGAAAATGACATAAGCATAAGCATAACCAAATGAAATATTTCCATGATTTAATATGATTTATATTCATATGATATTGATAAATAGAATGACATGTAAAATGCATATGAATGGCAATTATTACTCATGATTATGAATTGCTAGGTACTTTAGAAAGATTTTGATGGTTATTCTCACTGAGTTGCAACTAACCAAATTACATCATTTTTTAGGCAAAGAAGAGTAATTAGCCTATTTTGGAGGTGCATACCACACGAGAGATATGGATCCCAGGTCACTGGCTGAGTCTCAGCAATTTCTCTCCTTGCATTACACCTATATATAGAAACATGACACCCATATTTTGGGTTGTATATCTGCATATGTATAAATATAGTAAATATGTAGTGATATATAAATGCATATTTGGCCTTGAACTTGCTACCTGCAATAATTGAATACATCTAAATTATCATCATATGTAATAAATTATGTTTATAGTCAAACTGTGATGTGATGCAAAATTATCAAATTTTGCATAGCGATACTGCTACATGATTCAAAAAATATATATATATATATCCCTCATTATAAATAATATCCTATCTTATTATTGTACAACACAAGATGATACATGATAACATAATACAAGTGATATCCATAGGCATAAGGTATTACAAACTCTCAAGTGTACTCAAGTGATAGCTAGTGAAAATCACAATTGCGATTGGGAGAGGACTAGGGTTCGTTAATGAAGGGTTTTGATCATGTATCACATACATATAACGTAGCGAAAAATAAAAATTTCAAAACCCGAATCAAACGATTTTCATGTGCCAATTAAAACTAATTTAACCAAAGAAAATTCAGAATTTATACCTTTATAATTTCTTGATTTTTCTTCAACTTCTCACCTTGTTGGGTTGTAGCAAACCACAACAATCC
>CATIWF010147277.1:0-34879 GCA_949630135.1 Balakata baccata | reverse complement strand
AGTCTATATGGGTGAGAGTGATTATGACATTGGTCATATTACTGATCCTACATCTTTTAAAGTTGTTTCTATTTCCCAATCTGATTTATGGTGGGATGCATTGAGAGATGAAATGCAATCTATGGATTGTAATGAGATGTGAGAGCTTATTGAATTACTTGAAAGTTGTAGACCTATCAGTTGTAAATGAGTTTATAAGACCAAGAAAGACTCTAAAGGGAATATAGAGAAGTTTAAATCCATATTAGTTTCCAAGGGGTTTACTCAGAGAGGAAGAATTGATTATAATGAAACTTTTTCTCTTGTATCCTCGAATGATACATTTAGAGTAATCATGACACTAGTAGCTCATTTTGATTTGGAGTTACATCAGATGGATGTTAAAACCACATTCCTGAATGGAAAACTGAATGAAAAGGTCTATATAGAACAACCTGAAGGTTTTTAAGTAAATGGTAAGGACTATTTGCAGTTGATATTCTAATCCTAGAATGGACCATTGAACTACAGCTAAAAAAGTTTTGAGATACCTTAAAGGGACCAAAGATTACATCTTGATATATAGAAAGGTTGAAAATCTTGAGTTTGTTGGTTATACTGACTTAAATTTTGCTAGCTATTCTAATGATAGAAAATTCACATCATGCTATATTTTTATGTTAGCTGGTAGGGCTAATATTGAAAAAGTGTTAAATAGTCTTTAATCTCATCTTCCATGATGCAAGCTGAGTTCGTAGCATATTATGGTGCAGTTGTGTAGGCTGTTTGGTTGCGAAATTTTGTTGCAGAAATATCAATTGTTGATTCCATTAATAGACCTATAAAGTTGTATTATGATAATTTGTCAGCTGTGTTGTTTAGGAAAAACAACAATAATATCACTGGGTCTAAGCATATAGAAGTCAAATATTTAACATTAAAAGAACTAGTAAAGAAGGATGACATTGAAATAGAGTATATCGGTACAGATAATATGATAGCTGATTCATTTACCAAAGGTATTCGACCCATTGTTTTTCAGAGACATGTCATATGTATTGGTTTAAAGTCGACTTTTGATACATTAGATTAGTGGAAGGCTTTCTTGTTACTCTATGTATTTTGGTTTGTACTTTATACATTGGTATAATTGATATTGTATTTTTGATGTATATCAAATCTGATATATTAAAGTCTTAAGATTAGTGTCATCTTAAGTAAAGGCTTGAGGCGTTAAAGTTTATAACTTTAGCTGTATGTCTTATGACACATAAAAAATAATACGATATAAAGTTTTTAAGACAAACAAATACTTCATTTGAAGTCATAAATGATTTCTTATGCATATCTTGCATTCATATAAGAAATCACTGATTGACAAGAAAATCAACACATAAAGTTTGATCATAAAATGTGTTGACTAATCTTGTCACATTACTACACTGTGCTCATGATTGATAGAGTTATTGGTAAATGTAACCATGGAATGTGCCATATTCTTGAATAATGTAGTTTTTGCCATTATTCTTTGCCAATTATTTTATTGAATCGAGGGGGAATCATAAGTTTTTTGTAATAAATTTTCAATTAATTAGTCCAAATGAGAGAATGTTAAATATATTTAATATCTAATTATGGTTGTGAGCTTATTAATTGAGAAATAAATATATACTACAAAATAAAGGGCATTAAAAATCTGATCAATCTCAATTCCAGCGACGGTTTCATTAGATATCTTTTTTTATTTAAGTAAGATTTCATTAATTAATTTAGTATGGATAATTAATGTGGGTTAGATAATAATCTGGGCGTAATGGACATCCTATGATTATTATATTATATAAGCTAAATCTTTCTTGTTACTGATTCTCACCCCTATATAAATTTGGATAGAGATAAATAAATGAATAAGGTTTCAAAATTCCATCATTACGAGTCAGGAAATGAGAGAAGTTCTTAGTGCAAATTCATTCAGATTGTTCATGCGATGATGGATTTAGTGAAATCATATTCTTTTCTATGTCATTTATCTCGATTAAACTTGTTTTGTGCTCTAAATTTTATGTATTAGATCCTGGATTGAATTATCTCCCATCAATAGACTTTTTTTTTTTTAAATTAGTCCTGCCTATCCAAGAGATAAATGGATAGTTTACTGGTTTAATTGATTGCTAATCGATCTATCAACTGATCAAATTCTGACATAGATTAGCTTCTGATCGAAGGAAAAGAAAAAAAAAAAAAAAGAGATAGGCCTTATTGTGTAATAATTCTGTTTTAATATAAATATTAAAATATGTTGTAATCAAATTAATGTAGTTATTTTTTTTTTATCTTCAATATGCTTCCTTTCATTTGTCAAAAATTGAGATAAATTATAAATTATAGAGAAATTAATGCTTAGCATAGGCTTAGTATCAAAATTGTTTTTCTAATACTAAGCCAGGGGCGTCTCTCAATGACAAAAGAGTTTTGCTCTATCGAAACTTATAAACCAAAAAAAATATTTTTCTTGATGTGGCGATATTCTATTGATAATCTGATTTCTAAGAACAGTGCCATGCATAAACTTGACTAAAGATGATGTATGTACATCACAATCAAATTAAATAAAATATTAAAAAAAAAAAAGAAATCCTTACGTTCCAGTTTCTTGTATATAAACACCAACCCTTTAACCTCGCAACTCACTCAAAGCCTCATATCTCTTCTCACCAGAGCCAAATCATCATCATCATTATCAATCATCATCACCATGGTTATAAACACAATGGGCGTAGTTAATAAGGTGGTTATCCTTCTTGTTGTAGGCATGGGTGCAGGTGAAGCCATAACATGCGGTGAAGTGAGCGGAGCTCTGGAGCCATGCATGAGCTATTTGGAATATGGAGGGAGTCCAACTGAACCATGCTGCGATGGAGTAATCAACCTCAACGATGCAGCCATTACCAGAGAAGACCGTCAACAAATATGCCAGTGCTTGAAATTTGCTCTCTTGAACTTCTCTTGGATAATCCCTTCCTATGCAGAGGCTCTCCCTGCTCAATGTGGACTTCATATCCCTTACACCATCACCTATGCCACCAACTGCCACAAGTAAGTATATTTACTTAACTGCTGTTTTTTTCCTGTAGTTTGTAATTAACGGTTGTAAAATTGTTTTTGCAGCATCACTGACTGAAGTGAATATTTGAGCAGTGATTGAAGTGAAGCATCAAGATATAGGTTTTGATTTAAGATCAGATTAATAAAGATGGTATGCGTTTAATGATTATGTAATCTCTGCTGCAGATATCTCCGACTGATGAGATAGCTAGCTGGGTTAGTGGGTCTCCGTTTTAGCAATGGCTTCTTTTCCTCAGTGTTGTTGTTTTCTTTGTTGTTTCTATGTCATATCTGCAATAAACAGATTTAAGAATATTTGTTCATATCCTCCTTCTGCTCATTTTGAATTTTATATTTCCTTCAATGGAAACCAACCTGAATAATCACCGTTAGTATCATATACTAACAGGTTATATGAAAGAAATTGTTTTGGACAATATTTCTCTTCCTTAATTAAATTATACTACGAGACCAATTAAGTTTAAAATTTTATTTTCAATACTAAGATATCAAGCGACTTACAGTATTCAGTCCACCAAGATATCTTTGAAAATTCCTATCCAAGGTCCATTCTGAACTAAGCAACGTTATAACACGAGAACAAGGTCACATTTACTTATTTTTCAACCATTCACTAATCTGTATTAGCGCAGAATATACCCATATTAATGAGATAAAATGTTACAGTCTAAATTTTAAAGGTGCACCGTACTTTAAGAATTCAAAATTTCTGATTAAATGAGAAGATAATTTGATAATTCCATTTCAATTCTCGGGAGTTACAAAGGCCACGTTCTATATTGCCAAGAGAATTTGATTTTAGTCTAATCATCCAAGCAAAAACTAATTGCGATGGAATTGGTTGTTAGTTAGCTAAAAACCTAACAACATCGAAAGAAGGAAGAAAACCAAAAACTACCATATTCTATAAATGATATATGACCTTAAAAATAATAAAATATAAAAATTAGCACCTGCTTTCCTGTATCACTGAGAATTAACTTCAACCACTTGTTATCCCTTTACAGACGAGAACAAGAATTAAACAGCCTAAACCTTAAGTTATAATTTTCACATTAATTTCCATGGCCATTTATACTCAAACTGATCTGCAGTAATATTTTCCTTGCAGCACTTGTACACAAACTGACCACTAAATATTGTCTGGTTTTACAAAAAGAGCTAAGAGTCCTAAACCAAATAATTGGATAAAGACAATGCTTACTGCAACCCTTTTCTTATTCCACATTCTTATATCTCACTCTGCAATATTTTTTAACACCACAAACATTGAACTACAAATTTGAAAATCTAACTCACTTGAGCTTAGCTAAAACTCTGTGTTAAGCTGGATCTTTCAAAAGATATGCTCAATGGGTTCGAAAAATTCTTAAGTAAATTTAATCTATCATGTCATTTATAGATTAATACAATCACGTAGTGACATATATACATATTAATTTACATCAATCAAATGTAAATAAAGCAATTAAATACATATGATTGAATTAGTCTATATTAGATGATGTGCTACTATGAGTAGTTAATTAATCTGCTTTACATGGTTAGCTGTTGTTCCTTTCGCTATTAATAGAATCAAGTTTGAACGTCTATTTATGATCGCTGCATGCACTGCTTAGTACTTCTCTGGGCTCTAGCTAGTGCTGTGCTATCAACTGCAACAAAATCTCACTCTTGGCTTACTATTTAAAGACTTTCAGAGCTAGAAAATGATCGATCACACGTGGCACAAAAACTGGTGGTACAACTCAGCTTTGACCAGTCAATTCATTAATACCCAATTCACTACTTCCTACACGGTCCAATCAATTGTTATTTGTTAGATAAACCAACACTGATCTTCCTCACATGTGGCCAACCGTCCTAATATTAGCTTATTATTACGTGTCACCTTCCTGTTCCTGCTCGTGATGACCGTTAAGAGCATCACCAAGTTGTTTTATACCCAAACAGTACCATTGCTTTATTAGCAAACTATTTTCAACATAATCTTTGGATAAAAAAAAATTTTCCAACTTAATGTCTGCCCCACTGTCGAGGGAATGAATTTTCTTCAGTATAAATATTTAGACTAAGTTGGCTCAGCTGTATCTCTGCAGTAATCTGTTGTCCTCTCATTAGTGCATATAGCCATTACCCACTGCCTCTTCTCTTTGCATCTACTTGTAACAAATAAAATCAACATTGATGCATATGATGCCAACTTTTATATATTATCTACTTGTCTTCTGCTTCTGTCTTCGTGCCACTTATGGAGACTACGGTGGCAGAGTGCCCATGCCACATTCTACGGTGGCAGCGATGCTTCAGGCACAATGGGTAAGCAAGCAAGAACGTATCAATGCACTTTTTTTTTCCTAACTTAATGGTATATAAAAGGGTAGAATTGTTTTGTTTAAAAGAGGGAGCGGGTTAGTGGCAGGGGGTGCTTGTGGATATGGAAACTTGTACAGCCAGGGTTATGGAACTAACACAGCAGCACTAAGCACCGCACTTTTCAACAATGGCTTAAGCTGTGGTGCTTGCTTCCAACTACGCTGCAACAATGATCCCAAATGGTGCCTTTTCTCATACCATTACTGTCACAGCTACCAACTTCTGCCCTCCTAACTATGCCCTCTCTAATGACAATGGTGGCTGGTGCAACCCTCCTCTCCAGCATTTTGATTTGGCTCAGCCTGCATTCTCCCATATTGTTGGCAGCTAAACATATATTTGGATTGATGAGAGCTCTAGTTCTCGGTCAAAATTATAGATTTCAAAAATTTTTAATTTTACCGAAATATGCAATCAAAATATTGCATGACATGAAAATACACTTTTCATGTTAACATTGAGTATTTATCCATAACTTTTAGTAAAACAAATTTTGTAATATTTATGGGTAATATCCATTTTGCTAAGATCATCACATAATTTTTAAGAACAAAATGGAAAAATAAAAAGTTTAAACAAACCTTATAGAACTGAGTTCACCAAGTGCGCGAACTAAGCAAAAAGACCAAAAGCTTTAGCTGCGTTGAAGAAACTTATTTTTTCTAGTCCTAAATATATGATCACAAATATCTTTTTCTTGCAAATCTATAAGCTACTAACACTTTAGGAGTTTTTTTTTCATTATTTTCTTTCAATACTCGTACCATTACGAGAGAAAGAAAAATTTTAGAACAAAAACAATTGTTGCTCTGAGAGAAATTTTTTTGAAAAAGCCGAATAACTTAAGAAAAGGAACAAAAACAGAAGAAGAGAAGATGATTAAGAAGGAAAAATGGCCAAAGGCCAGAGAATCAATTTCAACCTCATTTAACGAGATTTGCAGATCGAAAAAAATTTTGACTTTTTTTTTTAATTTTGATTTATGATACGATAATAGTGCAATAATTGTATAACTCATTTTTTTAGCTACCACTATTAATCATAGAATCAATTTTCTCTTCTATAAATATATGGTAATTACTTTAATATACCATTTTGGTTAATTTAATTAATAACTTAATTAAATTACAATAATTTTAATTAACACTTTAATTAAAATTATAAATAAGAAAAATAGTTAAAATTATTCAACATTAATTTTAACTCAAAAATATATGTGATAATTTCTAATTTAATTTTCAATTAAATTACTCCCCACATTATATATGGACTAGACTAATAATGTATTTTTGGTGTGATTTATAAGGTCAATAATTTTATCGGAATTAAAATATAATATTAATTCCTTAATATTATATCGGACACTATTTCTGAATTTCTCGTATATCCGGATATATTAAATATCTTTCCGGAATTCTTCTTTTAATTACCGATAAAATCTAAAATATTATTTTGACATCTAAATCATAATATTAAGTCCTCTCGTTATGATTCCGCTATTGATTAGGGTCACAGCATGTCAAATCCTATTAGTCAATATACTGATCAGTGATAATTTGCGTTCTGATTAAAATAAGACTTATCATTATTAATTTAATTAATAATTCAATCTTACATTGAATAAGTCATATTTCTCCTGGCCAGAAATTTATTTTATCAGAACCAAAATATTAACTTCATTAGGATTTTACCTTGGTGTACTACAGGGTAACAAGTCATACTATTGGTAATTTTATATCTCATTACATAACTAATTGTGGTGACTACGAGCCGAATTACTAAGCGCGTATAGCCCAGTATAAGGCAAGAGCACCTTTACAGCTACCTATGAAAAGACAATTTTGACAACTCAAGTTAAAGGACTTCGAGTCTTATAAGACTCATATATTATGAGCAAGATAATAACTGTTAACATCTAACACTATTTGTGCAGTTATTATCACGCGTCACTGTTCGGTACCCTTAACTCTTTAAGAATCAACTGGTTTATTTAAATATCATTATATCATGGAGAATGAGATTCATCCTCAAAATAAACCATGTGATAACCTAGAGTTTTAATGAATGTCCAATTCATTGTCCTATACCGGTTATGAACATTTTTAAGATTATCTCTTACCAGAGATATTTATCTCATTATTATCAACAACTTGATAATAAATTCTCTGTAGATAATTAAAGGGCTGTATATTTCATAGTATATATAACTACTGCATTCATAATATAATCAACAATTTGAATATTTATTTATTTTGAATGTGAAATATACATGTGTCCATTATGGTATAATAATTAATATATAAAAAGCAATTAATGCATTAGGACATACACACCACTGATAACACAGATTGCACGGTATTGAGCTGAAATTGTTCTTGTGTTCTTTAGAAGGTAATTTCAGCTACAAGGACAACTCGTGTCTAAAAATAAGCTTGGAAATAATTCATATGTTGTTGAATTTGGTAGGGTCCCCTGTGTGAAGAAAGGAGGAATGAAGTTCACCATCAATGGTAATTCTTACTTCAACTTGGTCTTGATAACTAATGTGGGAAGTGCTGGAGATATCAGGGCAGTGTTTATAAAGGGGTCGAAGACCGCTTGGCAAACCATGTCAAGAAATTGGGGTCAAAACTGGCAGAGCAACTCATACCTCAGGGGCCAAAGCCTCTCCTTCAGGGGCCAAAGCCTCTCCTTCAGGGTTACCACCAGCGATGGCAGGAGAGTCACTAGCTACAATGTCGTGCCTGCCGATTGTCAATTTGGACGAACTTTTGAAGGAGCTCAATTCTAGCTAAAGAGTGAATGATATACACAGATAACCAAAAAAAGCCTCTAAGCTTATGTCTTGTGTTACCCTACTTTGATCAACAAAGACTTGGATGCAATAAGGCAATTATGTTCATGTAATTAGATTTAGCAGTGTCGCATGATTTCTAGCAAAGAAAATTCAATAAGCTCTTGAAAAGTAATCAATGACTCGGGCAAATCAAGTTCCTATCCTTCAGGTTACTTTTTAACTGTCCAGGAAAATGCATATTAGCCCATATAAATTAGAAGACTTCATGCATTCCAAGCATGGCACAAAAATGTCGGTTAAAAGAGTAACGTGGAAGACTTGGATGGGAAATAAGAAAGTGTGAAACCTATGAAGCACGAACACTTTAATTATACAGCATATCACGTTTCTAACACCAAAACAGAATGTTCTGTGCATTTTACAATTTTCAAAAAATTAGAAACAAATTTTTTTAAATTAAAAACAAATTTTCTTTTCTAAAAAAGATAAAATTTCTACTTAACACCAATAATAAATCTGATTGAATATCATTTTTGTTAATTTTATATAAAAATAATAATTTAAAATAATATTTACTTATAAATTTACTCGTATATTTTTAATATTTACATATTTCTTCCATGTGTCTGTATCCTAATATTTTTATAAATATCGTTTTCTAGTATCTGTATCCGTGCTAACATAGGTGGAAACAAAAAATCCTGAGTTTATATATATTATAAATAATATGAACATTCACATTGAGAGGCAACACCTACATCCTCCTTCCATCACTAAACAAAGAGAATCCTTTTCTACAAAATTCACGGTTTAACAAAGCAACTGATATTGGGAGAAACCCCACTCCACAAAACACCTACATACACATCCTCATCAATTCAACCCAGCTCACATAGGTTCGATGGTTATGGCATGCTAACACCGATCTATATGCATCAAAACCACAGGCTCGATGATAAATCATTGCACATCATCATTCGAACAATACCTTTAAGCTTAATAATTCAGCAATGAATATTTCACTCTCAAAATAATTTTACCTTTCTCCACACCCAGCTTTCCTCCGGTAACCAACCAATGACCTGGTGGATCTTGTGGCCCCTTGCTGATCTCAGACATATCGACAAACTTTGCCAACTTCTTGCCTACAGTGTTTTCTATAGAGCCCGAACTCGAGTCACCGCAGTTGGTATTATTTACAGGTGGTGTTTTCTTTGTTTTGTCATTTGGGGCATGATCCCATAGAGATCTTCGTACAGTGCAACCAGGTAGCCTGGAATATAGAAGTTTCATGTATAAAACATTTCTCGACCCAAAATCCCACACTCCAAGCTGAGCCCCAGTAACTATGCAGACACCAGAGAGATCACCTATAAAGCTTTCAGGGTTCTCTATTGGTGCGGTGCTTACATGGGAGAAATTCTTCCATTTTACAGGCTCAAACCATCGACTATCCTGCTCCTCAGGTCCCTGCCACTTGGGAGCACCAATTGCCACATGGGTATCCCAGTATGGAAGAAGAATTTTTGGAAGAGATGCTAAATGTTGAATATGAATGCTTAGTCGATTCTGCTTTGCTCCTTCAAGGGATAATCGCATGCCTGTCACAGGCTTACGTCCAACTGATATCTGCAATAAACCATACGCCAAAATCAAAACCCAAATTTTAATATGATTTCCAGTTAACTTGTTAGTCCTTCTTAGGGATTTAATTAATGGAACAAATAGCTGCATCTGAAGAATTATGAGTCTTTTCCTAGGCAACTAATTTGACATCAAAGTGGAATTGAATATTATGTCCCACATGGTTAAACTTAAAGCAAGAAACTGTTCAGGAATTGGTAATACACCATCCGCAAATTTCATATGCTATATCTAAAGCAATGGCATAACTTTAGTCTTACCGAGACAACCAAATGATCACTAGATGATACCGAATGATTGACCTAGCCATTACATCTCAAACATCAGCCCTTTACAGAAAATTCCTAAAGCCTTATAGTTGTTGATGGAGGCTAAACCAGCTCCAGGCTAGTAAAAAAATGTGAAACCAAGCAAAATCAATAAGAGTGGCACAACTTCATGTTGCTAGGTCTTTCCACTTTCCCTGAGTTGCTTCTATGGCAGAGAAACTTTGTAATACAAGCATATTTTGTTAAAAAGTCAATGGAGAGGGAAGAGAGAGATGCAATAACTCATTGTAACCAAGGCAATTTGGGTAAGTGACTAGACATAAAGACCAGGAAATCTTGCAATTCTATTGAAGGAAGATTAAATTTAATAAAACCAGATAAACAAAAGTGTCTCAATTAGTAGAAAGAAGAGCAGCGAGTTCATCAGAATCTTATCTTTCTTAAAAAGTCAATAGAGAGGGAAGAGAGAGATACAATCACTCACTGTAAGAGCAAGGCCATTCTGCTAAGTGACTAGACATAAAGACCAGGAGATCTTGCAATTACACTGAAGGAAGAATAAATTTAATAAAACCAGATAAACAAGAGGCAGTCTCAATCAGTTGAAAGAAGAGCAGTGAGTGCATCAGAATTTTTTTTTTTCTTCGTCACATGTACAGCTCAATGTTATAAAAATATAAATCCTTCATTATGTTACCCCTACATGATGCAAGTAGCCAAGCTATCCTTGAGCTCTAAAAATTTCACAAAGGAAAAAGGCCATAAAATAATATATACCTGTTCCTGACTGACGTAAAGCTTTGGTCCCATCATGCTGAATTGCAAAGATGAGCAAACAGGTTCCTTTCTTTGGTGACCAGGAATATTTTCTCGGACAGGAGCCCATATTCGAGGAATCTGAAACTCCAGAAAATATCTCAGCTCTTCAACCTGAGGTTTGTCTGGACACAATTATCAAAAACTTTTAAGTCACTAAGGAAAAGTGATCTTAACATTAGTCTCAAAAGCATATAAAAAAACTAATCAGCAATCTTCTGATTCTTACATTCAATATATAGACCAATTGCACGTGTCAGATGCTCCTTTCCAGGTGCTCCACCAAGGAGATCTGTTATAGGAACAAAAGTCATCTCAATGACATCTGGGGAGGATTTCACAGTTCTTGCCCAACGGGTGTGATTTTGTTCCAAATCATCTCCTCCTCTCCTCCGAAAAATGACTGTTACATCCTGCACAAATAAAAGATATTATTAATTTGTACAGTTATGATATCATGTCAAAAATGACAGATACATCCTGCATCAACAAAAGTTCATATTAATTTGTACAGTTATGAGTTTATGGCATCATGTCGATTCACCGGAGTATGATCTAGTACTATGATCCAAACAATTAATGAAAAGTAACTGTGTAAACAAAGTCGGGTTAGGCAATATTTGCGAATACAGGATTCTGACCACAAAAGACAAACAGACAACTTATGTCTTATTGGATGCATATATTGAAATTTAATCCACATATCTGCTTTGATAGCAATCTATATCCAAAGGCATTAAATTTATAATTATGATTACTGATGCCTTTGTGACAAAACTTATTAAAAACATAAGTATGAGAATGATCTAACCGCAAAAAAAGATCATAATGGAGTCATATCAACAGATTCAATCCATTTCATATGCCTTATTGATGCAATCAGAACCATCCATGGTAATCAAATGATGTTCAGATGGAGGAAATAGATTCCATTTCGCACCAAGATATGTATTTGTCTGTCTAAAGAGTCTAAGTCTGCCACTAGTTCAAATATAGGCCGATACAATACTGACACAATTAAATATCTTCTATCTTCTATTCATAAAATGGCACAAACAACAACATCAGAAGCAAAAAAAAAAAAAAAAAAAAAAGAAAAGGAAAAATGGAAAAAGAAGAAGAATAAAGATAGTATATCATCACAACATAAGGGAAAGAGCAGTTCCACAAATAGAAATTTAATGACCACAACATACTTCTTTTCCAGTAAGATATGGAGCGCTTGAGGGTTGTGGATATATCCCTTGGCTGTTAAATATACCAGAATCACCACCCTGCGCAATTCAAGAATGACCTATCATAAACTAACAGCTATCATTAAGTAAAGAGAAACAAGGGAAAAAATGGATTAAAAGAATCCTGGAACTAGCCTTATCCTTGAATTTCAGAGGACCTGAACTTTTATGACTCTCTGCATCAGAGAACCTCTGATTCCCAATATCCTGGACATAGCTTTTAATCTCCATGGTTGGCAAAGGGGATGACTGATGTTGTTTAACATATATCATATCCTTACCACCAATAGTTACAGAAGTGATAACGTGTGTTCCAAAATTTTCAATGAAACTGTCAAAATAAATTAAGTCATAATTAAGGACAAGTCAAAGCTGTGAATCCACTGTTCTCCCAAAATACTGAAAATTCATACCTTGCCAAAGACGAAGGGTCCCAAGAAGTTGGGACAGCCCGTTTAACATTTTCCTGCAACACTAGTGGGGATTTCATTAACTGGACCTTAGCAAGTGGAATATAATATCCGTCCACAGAGAGGGCTTTTGTAGCTGCAACATCAATATTCTTAGAACCAGTGAAGCTAAATGCAGAATTGAAGCTACCAATGGGAAAATTCCCAGATAAATTAGCCTTTTGGTTGAAGTATTCCACCATCTGCAATGGTTCATCATAAAATGTAAATCAGAATTAGACTAAAGTGATGCAACTCATGTTTAACAGCATCAGATGTAAAATATCAGTATTATTCAATCAATGAAACCCGCAGTACCAAGCAATTCAGATATTACTATGCAATCACTCCAAACTCTTTTTTCTTTACGACAAAAAGCGACTCAACAGGTTCTCAACCATCATGACTTAGTCGACACCAGTCAACAGCAAAGCTGATGCCTTAACTTTCAATCTGCAATTTAGGACAATATCTTGTCTGGAGTATTTCTGACATTCTAAGATTTCAAGTCCTAGTCCTTTGATAAGATGCATTGTAAATGCTCAAACAGAAAGACTTGCAGAGTGTAATAATAAATATAAAATGAAAATTATCCAATAAATCATCACATGAGAAGGTGCAGTTTAATCAACCAGAAGCAATACATTGCTAGAAAAAGAGAGAAACACGAGTTAAATATCCATTAGTAAGGAATCCAGAACGATGTAGAAGCGCGGTGATAGGAACAAAGACAAACCAAAAATAGCCTAGTTTTGGCCAGATTAAGCCCGAGTTGCCAGAGTGAGAAATGAAGTTTGTACAGGGCTCAATTTCAACCATTCCACTGTAAGCTACATTTAGGTGACTGAGCACTTTCAAATGCTTAACTGAGCTCATCCATCTATTTACATATATGTGTCCAACTGGATATTTTAAAAGTGTACAACTTAAATTCTATGCAAGGTATCTTCACTGCCACTGCAACCCAGTTCTCAAACCTCCAAGGCCAAATGCGTTAAGCTGTCAACATTAGCTAACACATTAGCTCATCCACCAAATCCCCACAACACATTTTAGGAACTCAACAATAAAATTTAACTACAAAAATAGATAAATAAACTGACAGGCATACAAGAAAAACATAAATAACAGGAAAATCCAAGAAAAGACACATAGCATATTAAGCATATCATACCTCATGGAAACAGCAGACACCATAACTCTGACGACCCTGAGATTCCAGAGACTTGTTAATATCCCTGGAAATGTT
The DNA here is from genome assembly GCA_949630135.1 of Balakata baccata. Taxonomy (NCBI): domain Eukaryota; kingdom Viridiplantae; phylum Streptophyta; class Magnoliopsida; order Malpighiales; family Euphorbiaceae; genus Balakata; species Balakata baccata. Next base: position 20,939 of record CATIWF010147277.1, on the reverse strand, counting down.
CGGCAATTCTACATCATCATACAAATAAAGATTCCTAGTATGTTCCTCATCAATCTGGACCACTCTAGACCCCGCAACTCCTTTACAGTACAGCAACCTCGTATCGAAGTTCACGTCAAATCCTCTTCCCAGTGCCTGAACCGAGTTCATCGCAGTATGTATGGCCGCCGCATTTGCACTTGCATTTCCAATTGCATTCTCCTCCATTCTCATCACAAAAATCCGACCTTCCGATTTCCCTAAAAACCCAATTCCTCGTTTCGGTTCTCCAGCAACATCCCCAGCAATTGAGCGGAAATATTAAACGATTATGATCTTATGACCAAAAACCCGATATCCCAAAACCACATCTTAACCCTTTGTACAGTTTCCGTGATGAAAGAAGAGTTGACTAAGAAAGAAAGTCTTGGAAGAAAATTCTGAATCGACAACCGAGGATGAAAACTTGATAAAATTATAAAATATATAGTGTGTATCTTCTCTGGATCTTGAATCGCATGGAAGATTTATCTTTTTTAACTTTCCCTTTTTTTCTTTGCTTCTCTCTCTTTCTACTGTTCTTCCCTACTCTTCCCTTCCCTTTGTAAATTTGTTTGTTTTTCTTTTCTCCGTGTCCAACTCTGTACTTTTTTTTTTTTTCCTTTCTACTCTTTAGTATTGACTTGCAGTCATCTTTTTACCTGCTTAATATTTACATTTTACTTTGTTTTGAGATATAGATGCAATAATGTTAATGCGTTGGTTTGCCTGAGGAATTGACCGTTGAATTCCTTCAGATTGGTACACGTGGACTATAGTCTCATCTAACGGTAATAAGATGTTAATCAGCCACTTTGATGTTTTCAATTCCAGGGAGACAAAAGGCTATACAAAGTACGAAATGAATTCCAAGTATAATAATAATAATAATAATAATTTTCTCTACTGTAAATTTTCAATTCCACCAAGACAAAAGGCTATATATATAATGTTAAATAAACTTAGAAATGTATGAATAATAATAATAATTTTCTATGTATCTAAAATAACCTTAGATCTATTTTATCATCTACCATATTTTTTTTTTCTTAAATTTTTATAAATATTGTTGAATTGAATCAAAGCAGAAAACTTTCGTGCCTCTACAAAGATAAAGCATATCCAGATAGGATTTGAAGTTTGCAATTAAATTTAAAAGATGCTTACTATGTTGATAGGGTGAAGAAAAATAAACAAACAATGAAATCATGTAATGTGGAGTGAATTTTATATTACTTCTTTTTAAATTATTATGCAGGCGAGTTACAGCTTGCAATCTGAACTGATGATGAATTTTTTAGAGTTAGTTCATTTTTACGGAATCGCAACCTTTTTGTCTCAACTATTATAGCATGTGTGTCATCCAAGGCATAAGGGGCATGACAACTTGACATCATTTTCACTTTCCTCCGACTTATTACTAGCAGTCTGCTCAAGATTCTAAACTCAACAATGACAATTAAACACGAGAGAGAAGACTCCTTCCTCTAACATGTTTTATTCAATACGGATAGAAGAAGACCCTGATTCAGTATTCTTTAAAAAATAGAGAAATCAGAACCAAGTTAAGATGATATGAATCAATCTCTTCTTCTTGCGCCAAAGATCTTATCATTTCTAAAGGAATTGGAGTTCCATATATTTTCCATTTCCATTTAAGAGTTTTTATGCGTTCCACTCCCTTTAAAATTATGAAAAATGAACAAATTCCTTATCTTAGGAATACATACAAGATTCGTCTATGTAAAAAGGATAATGGTAACCCTACCATTAAGGTCTCAAAATGACCAAAAACAATTTTATGAAGTAAAATGACGAAAATAAACAATTAGGGTGGACTGATTTTTTTTTTTTTCATTAGAAGGTTCAATAGGTCGAGGGCTACATATGGGTAGTCATCTCTCTGCACATACTATACAGGTTTTAACTCTCATTAATATTGATAGATGGTGGTGAGAGGACTCGAAATCGAGACCTTCCACGTTCTCATAAGTAAAACTATCAATCAAATCATTCATTGATTGATAGGCTGAGTATATTTTAAACCATATAAGTTGTATACTTAATATGTCAAATTTCTGTTGATATAGCTAATTTTATACAATACTGGAACTGAAATGAAACTACATAAAAATATATGCTTTTTATGCCAAATTGATATTAGAAAAATATAGCATCCAACAAATTACATATTAGTCAATAGTTTTGCAAATGGTATACGGGGGAATGAGTAGCGAGAAAGCGATTCCAAATTGATATTATGAAATGCAGTTGTGTGGTGATATGCCCCATTTGGGTTCGCTCTTGGGGTGATTCTGCTGAACAGGCAACCCCAATTTCAAGCACTGAAAGCAAGCAATTTTGCACATTTCCTTTTGAAATTTCATTATCACCGCCTTCTCCTATGCTCCCTGATTTTGGTTCTTCCCATGTTTCTGGAACAAGCGTCGGATCCACGATCTGCAAGAGTCTCTGTGGCAGTGCCGCCTTCACATATTCATGAAGGTTTAGTCCATCTCTGAACATGTCATCTGTTGGTTTTCTTCCTGTGAACAACTCTAATATGAGGATTCCATAACTGTACACATCCCCCCTCTTTTAATGCTGCACAACCCATGCCATACTCTGCATTTTAATTTCAATTTTGGGTTATTAATAAAGAAAGCTAGCTGATTAGTTGAACTACAGTTACTAACATACCTGGAGCAACATATCCAACTGTTCCTTTTATTCCAATTGTGCTGATTTCACTTTCAGATGAGTCATTGGCGGTAGAAACAAGCTTGGCCAGACCGAAATCACTTACACGAGCAAACATCTCATCAAGGAGAATGTTGCTGGGCTTTAAGTCACAGTGAAGTAGCGTTCTTTCACATTGTTCATGCAGATAATGTAATGCTGATGCCACATCAATTGCTATATTTAATTGCTGAAGAAGGTTTAAGCTCCTTGATTGATCATTTTCGTCGTCGGTATCATCAGGATGCAACCACCTTTCCAGGCTTCTATTTCCCATGAATTCAAAAATTAGAGCTTTGAATTCATTGCCTTTGTAATCCAGACTAGAGCAATATGTTAATAGCTTGACAAGGTTTCGATGTCTAACATTCCGCAGAACTTTGCGTTCTGCCATAAAGCTCTTCTGGGCTTCCATTTTGTTCAAGTTCATGACCTTAATAGCAACCTGTTTTTCTATTTGATTTAGAAATCCTTTTTGTACAGAACCAAATTCCCCAATACCAATTAAATTAGTGTCAGAGAAACCGTTAATTGCTGTATAGAGGTCCTTGTAAGATACCTTTATAAGGCGATCCACCAATAAGGTTGCAGTAGAAGGTGATGACTTGTTTGATTTTTTCCTCCAATAAAAAAGAAGAAATGCTAGTACCACAGAAACAAAGAGAACAGCACAAATAATAATGATGGCAAGCTTAGGAACAGGAAACTTTCTTTTCTTCGGCACTGTGGTAGGACATTTTGGCAGATGTAATTCAGGAATGCCGCTGCAGAGCTTATTGTTTCCGATCAATGAAAATGCGCTTATATTTCTGAAGATTCCTTTTGTAGGTACTGCACCCTCAAGATTATTGAAAGAAAGATTCAAATAAAGCAAAAATTGCAAGTCTGACAGATCTTCAGGAATTTTTCCTGACAAGTTATTTCTTCAAAGATCTAGAAACTGAAGGCCTTTAAAAGAAGCCAAATATGATGAAATGGTTCCCCTAAAGGAATTACCTTGCATATAAAGATACTCCAGGCTCGAGCAATCTCCAATGGCGGTAGGAATCTCACCAGAAAATTTGTTTTCAGACAAATCCATTTTGTATAAACTTTTTAGCTTGCCAATTTCTGCAGGTATGGAACCTGACAATGAATTCTGTGATAAGTTCAGCGACAGGAGAGACACGAAAAGTCCAATGACCCTTTCGTAGAGTGCTCTACTCAGAATATTTCTTGAAAGGTCTAAATGTTGCAAAAACCGAGAGCTTGCAACATATGGAGGAATGCCTCCTTCCAGTTGGTTGGCATTCCTCCATATGTTGCATCTTGCATGTATAATTCGAATAATTGAGTAAGGTTGCCTATGGAAGAGGGAATCTGACCTGACAACTTATTTCCATTTAAACCCAATCCTCGTAGTCTTCGAAAATTCCCGAAAGCAGAGGGAATGGAACCTGTAAAAAGGTTACTCCCCAAATCCATCAGAATCAAATTGATGAACTTGCCTAATCCAACAGGTATAGCTACGCTAATCTCATTAACTCCGAGATATAATCTGCTGAGTTGAATCGACAGATTGGCTACAGAGCCTGGTGAAGCACCTCCATGATGGTTTAAAGTCAAATCCAACATTTCCAGATAGCTACAGTTTGACAAGGAAGTCAAAAAATTGAAGTCATTTGTTGAATTAGTCCCTCAATTATTGTCACCAAGTTGCAGCAACTGAAGATTTTTCATATTCCAAAAGGCATTAGGAACGTTTCCGTAAAAACTATTACCAGCAATATCAATTGATTGCAGTTGAGAAGCATTAGACATTGAATATGGTATTAATCCTGAGAATTGGTTACTACCAATGTCAAAATTCTCAAGATTTGGGAAAGGAAGACCCAAATTCTCTGGCAGGGTCCCATGAAGTTGGTTTAAGGTGGTAGAAATGGGAATAATGGATGAAATATTGAAAAAGGATGCAGGTACAGTACAGATATTCTGTTAATAGCAATAGAGAAAGAGGTTAAGTTTGCTAATCGGCCTACCTCTTCTGTAATATTACCCACCAGATTATTGTATGGAACTGAAAAGAAAAAGAGTGAAGAGAGATTGCCAATGGAAGGTGGAATTTCCCCTGTCAGATTGTTAACAACAAGTGCAAGAACCTGAAGCTTGGTTAAGGAACCAAGCTCTGGAGGAATTTTTCCTACAAGACTGTTTCGCGTTAAACGTAGTAATCTGAGACTGGAGCAGCGAGATATGTTGGTAGCAATTTCACCTTCTAAACTGTTATTATTGACAATGAACTGTTGCAGTCGAAATAAATTTCCCACTTCTTGAGGAATTCTGCCATGAAAACTGTTGTTTCTCAGATCGATGAATCTCAGGAAACTCAGATTGCCGATATATGGGAAAATTGAGCCCAACAAATTCTGGTCATTTAAGATCAAAGATGTGACACTTTGGTGACGGCGACTGCAACTTACACCAACCCAATTACGAAAAGGAATAGATGTGTTCCATGACTTTAAGGACGTAACGTTCTGATAATTGGTTATTCCCTCTTTGAATTTGAGCAAGGCAAACTGATCAGTCTCATTTCCTGTAGCATTCGCTTCAAGCACCCATTTTAAGTTGACAGAGAAAACAAGAATCACTTGCAGGTACACTACAAAGGATGAACTCATTATTCAACCTGGTAAAGAATTTGGAAATTAGTACAAAAGAGAGAAACAGATGAATTGGGTTGCTTCCTATTAACGATTTTTCTACTTATTCACCATCTAGACTTTCACAAACCAATTAAGGATCCCAAGTGGCCTCAAAATTCTAATGCTGAAACAAACTAATTGACGTTTTTGAAAACAGGCACTTGTTCTAGCCGTCGGATAGTTAATTATGGATAGATGACATGTTGTAAAGTTGATTAAATGTAGAAAAATAAAAAATAAGAAAAGGATATGTGGTTGTGCAAGTCAGTAATCTTGAAAATGTGAACAAACTCAAGAATACATTAGTTATACGCGGAACTTTTGTCAATATATGCTTTAAATTTTATATCTCCGGCCACCCAACTAATAGAAAAATTTGGCAATGGGCATATTTGCGCATATCATATCATCTACCACCATGTACATTATCTTCCTTAATCCTATTCCTAATCAATAAAAACATGACAAATTAATTTTACAACATAGTAAAGGAGACATCTACCTCAAGACAGAGGTTTCTTAAGATCGAAAGTAAGCAAGCATCATTATAATCCTTCCTAACAGTTCAGCAGAACAAGGAACAGTGCAGAATAGTTATTTAGTCAGTTTATTTCCACCCATCTAAAATCCAAATTCAGTAACAGTTGCTCAGTCTGGCTGGAGCTATGAAAACCTACATTTTTTTGCACAATTCCATTCCAAGAAAAGAGCACCACATAAGTCATCATTGTTTATATTACAATCCCGAACTGCATGTCTTTACCACATTGTGCAGCGAATTAACCACAAGTATCACCCAAATAAATTTCTTCAGCAACCATAATTCTGAAGATGGAGTTTTAAGTTCTATCACAATAACTATCAATGAAGAAGGCAAACACCATATGATATGGACAAAGATTTCTTAATCCGTGCATCTTCTTTACATCAAGATCAACAGACAATGTTAATTGTCCCGCTAAACATTTTATTTACTAAAGAAGTTCTCCCATTAACATCATTTTTCATACATTTTGTTCACTAACCATCATCATATAATGAATTAAGTAAATTCATCGACAATATATATATATATATATATATCAGCACATGTGTCTTTGAGCTGCAACAAAAAAGAACCAAAACTTTACTCACTCATTGAGAGTTCCTAGTCCTTTTGGCACTGAACAGCTGGCGAAGGAAAGCAAACTTTCCTCTTGCAAAGACAGAAAACTCAGTCATGGTGCCAGTACTTGATGCTGCGGTCTCATGGGCATCAGATTCCGGTACAGATTTTGGTGGTGGAGAGAGTGTGAAAAGATATGCATTAAGCATGAGTATGATCTGGCTGAAACTAGGCCTTAAGTTAGGGTCTTCAACCCAATATGACTGAATGATAAATGGGAGATCAGGGGATGTCCTCAGGGAGACTGGGCCTCCCTTGCTGCATTCTCAATGACAATAGCAACAGGTTAGTAAATATAAGAGTTAGTTGTGACATCCATGAAACTTCAGCAAAGGCAATTCTCCAACAGCAAAAACAAGAGATACACAATAAATCAAAAATATCTTTATTTATGTCACACTGCAGTTGGCACAATGATCTCGCCATCTAAGATTGCATATCCCAAATAAATTGAACAGAAAATTTATATACATGCACATATGTATCAGTACAAATTGGCAATTTGTTTTCACCTTAAAAGCCGCTGCATAAGCAGCCTGCAAATTAGACATTCCTTCAAATGGCATTCGATTTGTTAGTAACTCCCATAAGACAATTCCAAAGCTGTAGACATCAACCTTGTTATTGTAATGCTTCTTCTCTCCCTGCCGCAATGTAACAGTGCTATACAACTGCAAAGTAATTATTAATGAAAAAGCTGACGAATGAAAATGAAGATAAATATGTTAATGATGAAGATCGCTGTTAAAATTAAATCAGACAGTCTAGCAGTTTAACACCCACAGATAAACTGCAATCAAAGAACATTAGTTTGTACTTGAGTTGACATGCTATCATAATATTTAGATTTGTATCATTTTAAACAAAAATGTAAGCAATATGGATGAACAAATTGAGCAAAAAACAAAGAAAGATGCGTCATATACTTGATTTGAAACATAAAAAATTAGGCAAAGCACCTCCATTTAGTTCCTCCATCGGGGCAATCACAGAATGTACAAACAGGAGAACTCTTGCGAAATGGAAAAGGAGAAGAACCATGGCATAAAATTATCCAGCTAGATAACAAGTATTTATATTTCCCACAATAATGATTGACACTTCCTACATAATATTACATTTCTAGAAGAATATCAGACCATCTTTGGCATCTTCCAGAATTCATTACAGGTCATATCAAACCAAAGCAACATATTTGTGCAAGGGACAAAGCACAAACCTCAGGGGCCATCCATCGGTAAGTCCCCGTTTCAGCAGTCATCATTTCAGTCACAGATTCTTCTCTGGCAAGACCAAAAATCTGCAAGCTTAACAGACTTCTGATTCCCAGTGAGCAGCAAATTATCTGCATAAATGGACAAACTCTTACATACAATTGGTAAAAAAGCATTGATTATGTGAATATAAACTACACAGAATGCCTTATGCCATCCAGGACTGGAGCTTGCTATCCTTTCAAATATCACAGATTTAAATGAATGTTATCCCAGATTGTTAGCCTTGAGCCAGCAGCAAACACACATATATTAGGACTACAGAATGAATTAAGAAATAATGGAACTCACAGACCATTAGCTTTGTCAATAATCTAGTTGGACTACTATTAGTATAAAAGTAGAAGAACAAGAAGAAAACTGCACAAGGATGACTTTTTTACCAATAATTACTGGAACGATATCAGTGTCTCGGTTGTCATGAAGCTTATATGGAAGTTACATGACTCAAAATAAGTTCTCTTTGATTACATAGAACAAGAGGTGGACAGTTTGAAACATTATGTTGTGTCTGGCGGCTGAGGCAAAGGGTGGTCTGAGTGGTCAACAATTTACAACAGCCTAGGGATCTCCTTCCACTACCCTCTTAGGCACATGTTTTGAAGTCCTAGATCCATCACTGACTCTCTCCACATAAGAACCGCCAAAACCAGAAGTACAAATTCTGATTCTAAATGACTGAGGGTAAAAGAGTAGGAATTCCCTCTGCATATTCTTGAATTACCTGGTTTGATATCTCCGTGTATAATCCCATTAGCATGGAGGCAGTCCATAGCTCGAGCAATGTCAAGGGCAAAATTTAAAGCCACTCGAAGGTCTAATTGGTTTGGTCGAACTCCAACCAAATACTTATGGAGTGACATCCCAGGTAATAGCTCAGTTGCTATCACCATCAGCGGATCTTTACAGGCTCCAATAAACTGAAAAGCCAACAGAAAAAAATGTACTTAATTAAATGGAAATGGAAAGGATAGATAAAAAAAATAGGGAAAAATTATTGTCCAACAGGAAGAATAATGAATAACCAAGCATCAAAGACAAATGACAAATCTATATAATGATATACAAGTACGCAAGCAACAACTGCATAAATGGAAACTAAACAGACAACACATTTTATTTCAATACTCACCTTGACAAGATTCTCATGTTTTACACGAGACATCATGTTAACTTCACGGGCAAAACGATTCTCCAGAGCAGCTCGTTCTTCAGTAGTGCTCCCTCGATGAAGAACTTTGACAACCACAATGCGATCACCGTACCTGGAAAAATATTTGACAACACCTACATAACAAGTACACTAGCTGCCAGAAAACTACGCTTGAACAGTCGATATATATATATATATATATATTACACGCTGATGAATTGCATAAATCTCAATACCAAATGAAATAATTCCTATAATTATGAACAATAAAAAAAAACAGAAATCTCGTTTTCGCATCTCAATTATCATACAGAAGCTCATTGCCTTTACAATCTTTTAAAAGGGAAGAAAAATAATAATCGTTTTATAGAATCCAAGCCATAGTTAACGTTTTCTTCCAAAGACAGTTTACGCCATCCTCACTACAATCTTAAATACCTTAAATAAAAAATGAAAAAAAAATAAAAAAGAAGGAAATAAACAGTAAAAGGGAAAGTCAACTAAACAGAAAAGCTAATTGCTTTCGATTAAGAACTGGAATATCGTAAAATGCAGTAATTACATGAACACGCATATTTGATATATATGAATAAAGGACACTGATCTTCCTGCATAAACCTTTCCATGGGCTCCCACGCCAATTTTAGAGCCGATAAAGAATCAATGAAGCAAAAGCAACAACTTACAGTAGAGGCTAAAAAGTCACTGAAACCGGTATACAAAGTCGTCGTTTTAACCAAAAATCCGAACACCTGAAAAATCAAAGAAAAGTATAGAAGGATAGTTGGCTCCGGTTAGGAATCTACTTGTACCAGAGAATGGCACGTAGGGCACAAAGAAATGTAAGAGGGCTGATTTGGACGTCGTTGGTTGACTATGGTTGTAAAGTGAGCAGACACGTGACGACAGAACAAACGGTTCCGCTTCGAGAGAGAGAGAAATTTCTGACAATATAAATTTTTTCACAATATCAGGAAATATGTAAATGAGTTTTGTGGGAATTGTTTCTTTCCTCTGCTTCGTACGGCCAAGCCCCCCCATTTAATTTTGCAGACTTTTACATTACTTAACTTTTTATTATTGCACTCTTATTATTAAAAGGTAAAGACTGATAAAATGGAGTATTAAATAATATATGTATATTATTTAATAATTTTGGTTATAAATTAATATATATACATATTAACTCAACAATATATATTCTAATGCACAAAATACCTCTTTCCATACGTTAGCGTTTGATTTTTTTCCTTTAAACAGAAAATTAGAAAATAAATAAATTTAAGGTACAATGAGAAAATATTCGAATTTCAATTTTTTTATGTTCATTTCTTCACATATCACCTTAATTACTCCTATTTCATTATAATTAATATATTAATTATTCAATTTTAAATTTAATTAATCTCATCGATTTAATAATGAACATTCAAGCATCAAACTCCTGCCTTATCAGCAAATTATTTCAAATTAAATATAAAATGCTTAGCAAAATATTTAAGTTGTCTTTTGAACTTACAATTTCACAATCTATCAAGCCAAAATTTGTTATCTATAAAATATTTTGAAAAATAACATTATATACATTGATAACAACTGCTAGTTTTTTTTATATTTTCTAACCTATAATTAGTCTTTAAGTGGAATTAAACTAAAATTCTTATGACAAATGAATTCCTACTATTTTGTAAAACTTTACAAGTAAGGAAGCAAATCTTTGATCACAAGTATCACATCCCTTTTTTTTTTCCAATAAAAAAAACTTGATCAAACAAATTAATTATAACAAGAAACTTACACTTTAAATTTGAAAGAAAAAATGATTAAAGGCATGTTTAGGATTGAGTTTTGAAAAAACACTTTTTTAAAAAAAAAATTTATATTTTGTATTTTTTTTAGTTTTGAAAACTGTTTTTGGTTAAAGTATGTAAATATATGTTTTTTTTAAACACATATTTGAAAAGAATAGTTTATAAAAAATTAAAAAAATCAGTTAATTAAATAAAAAAAATTCAAAATTTACATTTAAGATACTCAACAGTAATCTCAAACACCCCTAAAAGTATTGTGTCACCCCCTAAGAGTATCGTTTTCTTGGCTGAATTATTAAGAAATTGAATGCTAATTAATAATTTCGAACTTTGAACTTATTGAAATTCTTTTTTTTCATTTATAATTTTTCGCGTATCGTTCTTGAAATTTCATAAAAAGCATTGTGATTTTCTTTGTGTTGCATAAAATAACTTCAAAGATGATAAATAAATAAATAAATCACAAAATTCAACTCGCTATTTTTAGTTGTCTTGATCCCTAATCTAAATTTTTTTTATTAATATCACTTTTTTAAAATTAATATAATTTTATTGAAAAATGAGAAAACAAAAATAATAAAATATTTACAAGAAGTTTTTTGTTGCTCTTAGAGTATTCTCAACAACTTGTCTATTTATCTCCTTATTTATATTTATAAATTTTATATCATCTAACAGTTTTTTTATTTTCCTCATTACTTATCTCACTTTCTAAAATTTATATTTTTCCACATCAGATTAAAGACTAACAAAAAGTTATTTAACAATATTTTATTGTTTCTCTTTCATCTCTTTTATTATTTTATATCTTTCCTTTCTTTTTTCTTGTCTCTTTTCATTTTTTTAGATAATTTTATTGATAAAAAATTAAAGTAGAGAGTGAATAAATAGTATTTTTGGAGTGCATATAGTTTTTAAAACAAATTAAAATAAAAAATAATTTTTTTATGATATAATAGAGAGCGAAATAGGAAATATTGCTAAAAATGCTCTTAAATTTTGAGAAGAGAGAATATCACTCATAAAAATTAAATGAAAGGAGTTTAATTTTAAAAGGCTATTGAATGATATTAACTCCTTAAATATATAAGTGTATTATGAAATGAAGAGGTTGTTGAGGTTGTTCTTACTTATAATCTTTAAGAGTGACATTTCAAATGGAATTTCAAAATCCATATTAGCACTTGCACACTCAATTGCATGGATAAAGAGATTGATTGCAAATTTAAAAGCTTGCAAAACTAGAAATAGGAGAAAGAATTTCAATTAATTAAAATATTTAAATGGGTCAAATTTTCTATTTTATTATAAATTCAGTTAAAATAAATTATAAATTTATTACTAAAAATACTTAATATGAATTATAATGAAATTAATAATTAACATAATTAATTAAGTTAATATATTACTATTAATTTAATTAAAATAATATAAATATAATTATTAATAAAATTAATATAGATAGTAAAAATATAAAGAGTCTATTATAAATTTAATTAAAAATTTTTTCACTCGTTATATTTTAAAATGCTCTAAAATATTATTTATTCTAAAAATTTTTTAAAGAGTAATATTAGAAATGCTCTAAGTCTTATAATTAATTAATTATAGTAATAATTCAATTTATTTAGCAATAAAAAATATAATATTTTAATTGTTAATTATGAATATTATAAATAAAAATATTAATTAAATTTTACAAATTAAAATTCATATTAATTGCAAACATAAAATATATTTAAAAGTATAATTGATATTTTACAGACGTGCTAGTAGAATTATAATCAAATTTCATGAATAGTAATGTTAATTTAAAAATTTTTTGTCCATATTTTATTATTTTTAATAAAAAATTTATACTAAGAAAGTTATATTAATAAAATATTTAAAATATATAGTAAGATATAAAATATTATTCACAGTTTTTAATCAAATTAAAACAAAAAATTAAATTTTTATAATACAACAAAGAGAGTGAGAGCTTAGCTCTGTGTTTTTTTTTTTTTTTTCCCCTTTTTTGAAAGCAACTCTGTGTCAGTCTAAAGAGAAGGGAAGAGCAATAACGTGGATTTTCAACGCTCTGAAAACTTGAGGACTAAAAATCATTGTACATGCAATGTACTTTTAAATTTATTTTATTTTTATAATTGATATTAATTTTAATTTATAAAATTAACTAATTTTTTAATATATTATAACTATATTTTTAAATTCATTTTATTTATATTAATTTTATTTTATAGAATTTTAATTAATATTTATATATTATATTTATTTTTCAAATTAAATATTATAAAATAATAAAAATGAGACCAATTTAAATTTTTTATTTAAAGCAAATTCACTTTTTTTTTTTTTTTAATACAATTGCGGTAACCTCATTTTGCAATTCCCATTAGCAACCCAATGACGATGCTCTAGCGTTCTATTTTTGAAGATTGAATGCTGAGTATTACATAACCTAGAATACGATTAAGGTAATCAATTTCTGTTTTTATTTTATCGGTTTCTCAGATTTTTCTGTACATTTTCTTTTTCAAGTTTTCAGATTTTTGTTGTGTTTCGAGATTTATGAGCTCAGTTGAATTTTCAATTATTATCGTTCTTAATTATTCATACATCATCAATGCACGTTAGAGCAAACAAGATATAATTATCTAACTTTAGTCATTATTTTTTCTTTTTGGTTTAGTTCTATTATGGATTTTATAATGTCTGCGATTTTGATATAGAAAGAGGAATTTTCAATCGGATCTAAACGAAAACTTATCGTAGATTCTGCTCTAGGAGAATGGAAACCCAAGTCGTTAGCTTACGCTACTGCCTGTTGTATGTATGATTTACTGATTGGAATCATTTTGTTGTTTAAATTCGAATCAGTAGTGATAAGCTAACTTCATTTCCTTAACTTGAAAACCGAATGCGATTTTGTGGAATTGTTGCATTTGGATTGATCTTTACAGTTCAAATATGGTAATTTTGTTTCTATAATTAAGGTATAGTCACAAGAGCTTCTTGCTTTGCCTCCTCTATGAAAATCTTATTTGCTTCTGCTTTTACCTACACAGTAGCTTACAGCCGAATCAATGGAGCTTATAAGCATCAGGTCACGGAATCACTTATTAGAAAACTTCTTATAGTTAATTAGCTTTTGCTATTTGTGTGCTGGGATGTTTTCCTAGTTTAACTTGGCTCTTCTTCACATTCTCTGCTAAAACTTTACATGTTAACAATTATTTATCAGTTCATTTATGAGTTTCTGTTATCCCTTAAAAATCCTTATACATATTATACCAAGGTTTTCCAAGTTAGAGTTGATTGCATGTTAGTATGTCTGTGAACATTTAATGAAATGATTGTTGCTGGTAGGGTGAAAATTATTGATTTTTGCGGAATACACAGTACTTTTTTTTTTTTTCTGAAACATATCTCGACTGCGGCCTTCTAAGCTTTCAGTTAGACATACATGCTTAATTATGGTTCTGCTATGTATGCTTTGATCATTGTCGTTCTCTTTGATAGGTCTATTTCTAATATGAGCTCAAATATTGCCTAACCCTTTCCATTCAATTATGCTTTGTACTGATTTGTCAATTGCTCATTACATGGCTACTTACTCCCAGCGCCATTTTCAAATTCTGTCATTCGGTCCTTATATTTTTGTTTTATTTAGCCTGTTCCTTGTCATTGTGTCTATCCAGATATCGCCTTCCACAACCATTTGCACAAATTAGCTGTCCATTCTCCATTGCCTACATTATCCATGTTTTTCTGTATTTTAGGTTGGTTATATATTTAGAAGACTTCAATGGGATACTATTCATATGTTTAATTGATGGAAGAAAGTAAAGAAATGAAGTTGGGTAAGATTGAATATACACTCTCAGGTACAAATAAATTCTACATTATCTTTTGGGATTCTAACATGCAACACTACCATATTAAACATGTGAGACTTAGCATCTATATGATTCTGCTAAGCGCTAAATGATTCGGCTATTGAATTCATATTGCCCCATATTGTGATTTGTTTGGGTTTTATTTGGCTTTAAACTGTAGCCTTTCATGTCAATATCGTAATAGTACCCATCCGACATTTGTCCCTAAACGGCATTGAGTAAGGGAACCATAGAGTTTCACTTATCACCAAGGCAAAATGAACCATTATTCTTCAAATGCACTCAGTCTGGATCTTTATGGCGTAATTCGATTGTTACTCTTTTATTACGGTTCTTTTTGCCTGTCTTTTAATACTTGATTTTTTTTTTGCCATTGTTTTTGCACAAAATCATTGATTTTGTGCTTACTTTGCTATTTTGATTAGCATTTTTAAAGTTGGAGAGCCAATGAGGTGGTGTTTGACACAGTCCCAAATGAATCCCTTTTCTCATTATGAATTTATTGGGATCTTTATGGCATAATTAAGATGCTACCTCTTTTTTTCACATTGCATTTCACGATTCCTTTATGTATCTTGATTATGTGCCATTGTGTTTGTGCAAGTTCTTGATGTTCTTTACCGCATATTGAATTATTTGTAGTTCTTTTTGTGCGTGTTCCCTTTCTGTCTTGACTGGTGTTCTAAAAAATGGAGTAAATTGCTCAGGTGATTGATTCATCAGGCTGCCCAATTTATTTAGTTTGATCCAGTCAAAAACCTGTTGGACATGGTTTAATAAATTAAGAGTTCAATGTGATGGACTTAAGTTAAAAAAAGATGAGATAATCTGCATATTGAATTGGACTAGATCAAGCTGTTTCAATTGGTTTCTATGCAGACTCGTATGATTTTTTAAAACAGCGATCTTGATTGACGATGATAGTTCTCTTACATTTTTCCGGGATGTTCAGATAGGGAGAGAAGGTTATAGCATCACTCACAAACATTATACTCGCTATGCTTGCTCCCCCAACACTTCGGTACCAATTTCAAATTTTTTACTAGTTTTACAACCCATAATTCCAGGGTCATAAGTTGCATGGATAAGAGATGGTATACTCAAATTCCATGTTATCATGTTTAACTATAACTCTAGTCAATGGCATTAGTTTGTACAGTTGGTCTATTTGCCATAGTGCTGATTATTTGTGAATGTTTCCTTTCTTCTGGCACCTATTTTGTTTTTTTTTTCCACGAAACAATTGAGTCCAACCTTCTCATACAGTAAATACTTGAAAAGAACGGAACTATTTTATAATTGAAATTGCAATCTGATCTGCAACACACAAGGGAAGTTAAACCTAACATGCACGCCAGAAACTTCTTGACTTGGTTCATTTGCTTATTTTAGTAATCTCATTGACAAGGAATCAACTTATTTGGAAATCATTTTCATTAGGAATTGATTATTACTTAAATATGTTTAATTAATTTGCTAATCTAGCAGGTAATTCTGGCATTAAAAAGGCCTTATGAGAGAAACTTAGGTTGAGGCTGGGGTTATATTTTCTCTCTCTCTCTCTTTCTCTCTCGCTCTCTCTCTTTTCACCCTTATTTTCTTCTCATTTAAGTGGGTCTGAATGTGGTGCTAGAAGAGGGTTAGAATGGGATTTCAAAGTTTTAGGACCACATACATATATACAATAGCACTCAGTGAGGAAGAATGTTTTTATCCTCTTTTTTTTTCTTTGCTTTCATAGGCATATACATCAATAAATCATTTGATAGTTGTAGAGTAATTTGACAATTTTTTTTCTTCTTTTAATTCATTTATATGCTTTAATCTAGCTCTGAATCTGTTAGAAGTTGCTTGTGGAATGACTTTAATTTTGGAATCTCATTGATCATTCATAAGTAGGCCATTTTCCATATCATTCCTTTCACCTACAGCTGAAGTAAGCTCGTCAGCCCTTTTAGCCTGGTGCTTCCAGTCAGTGCGAAACAAGGTGTACAACATCATAGACACACAGCTAAACTGTGCTGCCATTAGCCCAAGCCACAATCCCTTAAAACCGAATTTAAGTTTGAATGTTAGGGTAACTGCAACCGGCAATCCAACAAGGTAAAAGGCATATAGATTTATGCGAGCTCCATCTTTGGGACGTGCAGTGCCTGTCAAGACTCCACAGGCAGCTGTTTGAGGTGAGTTGCCAATCTCACATAATCCCAGAAGTGGAAGTCCAGTTGAGATCAAATCAAGAATCTGTTGCTCATCCGTGTAAAATTTTCCCCAAACCGAACCAAAGGCAGCTGTGAGAACAGCAGCCGTGAGTCCACATGTAAATCCCAGGATAACACCTATTATGGCAGTCCATTGGGCACGAGCTGGTTGTCCAGCGCCCAACGAGTGACCCACTCGCGTGCTTAAGCTGCAGCTCAAGGAAAATGGAAATGAATAGATTAAACCTGCTGTCTGGATAAGGATGCCTGTGGCTGCAACACTAGCTTTAGGATTGGGGAGCAAGCCGCAAAGAAACAACATTATTTCATACCACCACCACTCCAAGCACACTGAGATCACGCTAGGCACAGCTAGCGATAGCAATGGCTGCCAGCCTTGCATGAGTGACGGAGCTGTAATGCCATGCCAAGGTTTCAGTGTCGATTTTGAGATAGCAACATATATTAGCAAGCCTAAGTTCATATTTATAGTATTAAAAGCGATGGCTAATGCAACTCCTTTCACCCCGAGCTTCAAATGGATTGCAAAAAAGTAGTTGATTGGGGTGTGGAGGATGACTGCACCGACTGCGCATATGGTTAGAGGAGCAGTTAAGCCTTGAGTTCTGAGAAAGGATCTCATGGGGTGAAGCACAGCTTGAGCTATCAATTCAGGAATGCAGAAAACCATGTATACTTTGGCTACGTTAGTGATGTCTGGATCTTGACCTAAGAGTAGAAAAATTGGTTCCACATTGAGCCATAACAAGCTAATGGGTATGGCAACAAGTAAAAGAAGACACAGAGTTTTGAGGTAGGTTTGGCTGATAACAGACCATCTTTTGGCTCCAAAGGCTTGGCCACAAATGGGATCCATTCCCATAGCCAGGCCTTTCATCACCGAAAGTCCTGTTATATTTGCAAACCCAAGTGCCAGTGAGCCGCCTGCTAATTCTATTTTCCCCATACGACTTAAGAAGAGCATTGATATCACAGACCTCGAGAATATGAGTATGGTCGTCAAAATTATGGGGCATGCAATCTTTCCAATTGCAACCACCTCTTCTACTACCTGCACGCAGGATATCGCTCCCGTAAATAAACCATTTTCACGTACATTGGCAGAAGAATAATTATATATTAAGATTTTTATAAGGAAGTTACGGTAATGAAGTAGAGGGAAATTCACTTTAAGGCTTAATTTTTTTTTTTTGGGTCTAAATATGACCCAAGAGAAAATATTGTAACGATAGCTATATTGAGTGTAGCAACTCAAATGTTGTTGGTGCTGTTTTCACTAGAAGTAACTAAAATTACTTCTTAACAAAAGCAGAAACTACAAAAGGCACTTTTGATAAAAGCGGATAAAATCCACTTTAAGGTTATAGATTTTTTTAGCCAAAACATTTGAAAAGCATTTTATGACTCCTTTTAACTAAAAATGCCACCAAAGATTAGTAGCTAGAAGTTTGACAGTTTCATTTTTTTTTTTCCTCTTCAATATATCACGTACTGCACCATGAACGAAGGGCTCACAGGGGCCGGGTCCTCTAAAACAAAAATTATATATATATACACATAGATCCTTCAAAAATTTTAATAAGATTTTTCAAAAATATATATTTTACCCCTTCAATTCTATATTTAATTTCTCTTAACCCTTTCAATTAAATACTTCTAGATTCGACCCTAATTGCGTGAAACTAATTATGTTGCTGATTTTCATTCGCATGCAGCATATGATTATCCAATTGGTACTCATATTTTTACCAAATCTTTCTAAACAATACTTTCTTATTTGAATCATGATTTTGATGGTATCACTTATATGCGTTAGTTTTTTTTTTTTTTTTTCTGTTATGAACTTAGCTTAGCTTTATATATATATATATACACACTCTAACCTCCTCCTTTCTTGAGGGAAACACACAAATTTTGAGATAAGGAGAGAATAACGTTTAAATTTCGACTTTTTACTGTTTTTTATTAGATTTTTAAAATAATTAAGCAACTAGTCCCTCTTAACTTGGACAGATGAATTTGTAGTAAACTTTCATTCCTAACGAGTTGAAAGAAAAGAGAAGAATAATACCCTTATCCTTTTCCGCAATAAACTTACTATGTTGCAAAAGCAAAGAAATATGAAAACCAAAGTTCATAAACTAGATGAAAGCAAATGATGAAGACCCAAAATGTAAAACTTACTAAAAGGATTCTAATTATACTAAGGTAGTTAAAACTTTATAAAAAATAAGAAGGAAAAAAAATAAGAAGAGGAATAATCAAATATCAAATGGGGATTATTAATTTAAAACAAAAATATAAATAAATAGAGGAATGTGAAATACAAGGATTAGGAAGAAAAGAATCAAGTGAATCGAGGAAATATCAGCTAAGGTTGTTCTGTGTCATTTTCAATGAGATTCAGTGCAGTTCAATTGCTCTCGTTCCCTTAAAAGTCGAAACACACCCATATGACTATCTCAATTATCATGGGACTTGAATATTTCATATTTGATCATGTCCTATCATAAACATACATAAAACTATCCACAATTGACATCATTACCTTAATTAAAAGGTGTGACAAATATATATATATATATATATATATAAAAGCAGAATTGGAATTCCTTTTTTATTTTTTTAATTAGTTGGTCAGTTCTAAAATATTGCTCACTTAGTAGTACTGATAATTACCCTATATTTGGACCCCCACCCACCAGACTATGCGGTTTAAGCATCTCTGAAAGAAACAGAGCATCTCTTCTCCTCTGTTTCCAGTGCTTAAAGCTCAAACTATTTTGTATTGAATCGAATTGAAGAAGCAATTTAAGTCAGAATGATTTTTAAACTTTATTGCCCATAAATGAAAATCAAAACAAGCAAAGAACTTGGTCGAAATGGGATTCTCTTGTTGTTTTTCAAGGTACATTTAACATTATTGAAGAGGATGTCTGGATCAAAATATATTTTCTTTCCAACCATCAAACGACAGAAGTACTTATAGAGACTGGATGGAGATGCGGAGGCAGACATTAGAATGTATCAAAACAAATAAAAGGAATCGTAAGCTAAAAATGGTTTCTGTTGTTCTTTGACTCCTTGACCTTATTTTCAAGAAAATGGCATTGGCACATTAAAGAAGAAGGAAGAAAGTTGCAGAGAGAAAGGAGATGGAAAGAAAGAAAGATACCTCGATTAATGGCGGGCGACCAAGATTCGAATTGACAGGTAAGCTCCGAAGAATTCCTTGTAAGAATCTGGCTTCACCTACTCTTGCTCTCATTATGTCGTCTTCTTCATAATCTTCTTCCTTCGAAACCAAATTTTCACCATTTATAATTCCTCGAGATTCAGTATCAGTAGCAGGGCACATTTTTTTTTTCTTTTTTTAATCCTAGTTTTTTCAATAGAGACAGGGAAAACAAACCTATATAACAACAAAAACGGACCAGTTCCAGAGAGATGCTTTTGTTGTTCCTCAAGTTGTTTTACTTACAATGATTAAACAAAAATCTCTGCAATGCCAACAAACAACATTAGATATTAATAAAGTTCACAACTTTCTCTTTAACCATTCAAATTAAAAGCAATAATAATAACAAGATTGAACCTTAGAAGAAAATGGTATACATTGGCTCTGATTAATTGACTGCTCCGTGGCTATCAATGGAAGAAAAGAAAGAAAGAAGTGAAGAAAATGGTGGGATTAATTGGGAAGGAATAAAGCATAGATGATAGACCTACACTTAAGTAGGTCTTGAATTGATTTATATACTCTACTAAAGTCTAGTTAAGGAGTATGTCCATATCCTTTTTTTGCTTTATCCACCATATAAGGATGGCTACTATATATGTGTCTCATCTTTCAAGTAAAAAAGTGGGTTTTGGTTACAAATTAATGGTGCTATTAGATAAATAACATATGGTTTCTTCCTTAAATTAGAACAATGTCTATCTTACATCATTAATTAATATACTTCCTCACCCCC